>CM067367.1:61799004-61981504 GCA_034401795.1 Chaetoderma sp. LZ-2023a
GGAGAATGTTACCCTTGGCGTCCTGAAGATATTTTCCCATCTAAAATGTGACCTTACCATCTAAAATGTGACCTTATTATTTGACCTTTGACCCAAATGCATAGAAACTGGCCCCATAAGGTATGAATGGGGATTTTCAGGATGAACTGCGACTACACATAGAGTTTTGATCAGATCACTACCATACTTGCTTAGGGCATTACCTTGGGTTGCTGAAGATGTCTCCTCGGCTAAAACGTTACCTTGACCTTTGACCTTTGACCAGCAATGCATTAAATATGACCCTATAGGGAATGAATGAGTATTTTCATGATGAATCTTTGAACTGCAACTACACCTAGAGTTTTAATCAGATCATTGCCATAAATGGTTAGGATGTTACCATTGGGTATGGGTTCTTTAGGAAAAAATTTCAAAATGGCCGTCAGGTCCCATAAGTTGGTCAAAAATACCAGTTTTCCTTTTTGGCAATAATAAACTCAGGATGAAAAATTCTGGGGAAAATCTTTTTTTTACCAATTTTTTTGTCAAAATGGTCGGCGTTTGTTTGCACGATGACAAATGGGGGAAAAAATATTCCAAAATTTCTTTTTCAAAATGGCTGCCGAAAGGCTCAATACAACAGTTTTCGAGATATCAGCTTTTCCGTGCCAAATCTCCCATAGTAAACCCATGGGAGCAATATTAGAACTGCATTTTCTCCTAAAGTTTTGTTCCGATTCACTTAAAATCTGGTCAGATTCTAGCACATTGAGAGATCTAAATAATTTCAATTTAAAATTTTAATATCGCGCTTGGTTTCAAGGTCATTCGCGGGTCAAATTTCCAATTTTCATGTTTAGCATAAGTAATCGCCCTTTTATCATACAACTTCAAAGAGCATGTTAGAAGACACCTTATTTTATCCTTTAAGGTCAAGGCGTCGTTTTCAATGGTCAACGCGATCAGTTTTCGAAAATCAGCTTTTCGATGCCCAATGTAAACCCATGGAAATTTGAAATATGTAGACATTTTATCGGATCAGCGCCAGACACGTTCATTAGTTATATAAGAAAAGTCCTTATCTTATCCCTTAACGCGACTTCTGTCAACAGCGGCCCCATGCGCTCAAAATGGTGCATTGAATATATCAATTAACCCGTTAGCAGTTAAGATTCTTCCAAAAAATTATAAATTTTGCAGGACAAAAAAATATTATTTTTGTAAAGTTCCTAAGGAAATTTGCAAAAATATCGTTCTCTTTTTAACATTCCTCAACACCACTGCAGAAACCGTTTTGAGCGACTTAACTATCTAAGAAGAAGTTTTTGCTTAGCCAGTGTCCACTTGCAGGCCAAGAGAAGAGAACATTACAAATTTTACCACTGCAATGACTGGCTCGATTACAGAGCCAGTCATTCTAGTGATAAATTTTCTAAAAATGAAGATACCGTTTTGTCTAATTTGACGATTAAAGGGTTAAGTTGACACGAGAGGGGGGTAATGGGAAGACATCGCAGATGTACAGTTACTTCAGTAAGTATCTTCTAGGTGTAATTTTTATCTATGTTTTAAAACGACTGATATTTTAAACCGTTTAAATTGTTAGAAAATGTATCCTAAAATATTTAATGACCTATAAAAGTTGTATTATCCATGCATGATCCTCGAGGAGAAACTTACCCCCTAGATATGTTGTGATAAAATGTGCAATAGTTCTTTCCTGTTTTATCTATGCCCCTCCCATCTCTAGCTAAGCTCCATCCACGCTTCGCCGTGTTGGGATTGATCGATCCCCGAATGCACTGACTGTCAATTTCGTTAAACCTATACAGCTAAGTTGTTGAATATGGCAGCAACAGCGCCGAGTCACATTAGTTTCAAAATGTTCAACCAGATATTTATTAAATAGTAAAGACATACAATACGGACAACAACGCATAATCCGTCTTAAACTGTGCGTTCGTAACGTAGGCTAGGCCTGGTTATCTATGTCATTCATGGCGTCATAATCATTTATTATGATGTCATTATACACGTCACGTTGTTAAGTATGACGTCATATGATGATGGATAAAGTGGAAAGGTCCATTATGATTTATGTCTGGTAATGTTGCAGGCGTGAAGAACTTCAGAATGCCTTAGGACCAGAAGAATTAGCTCTGACCATATGCGCATTTCCGAGGTATGTTTTAAATTTAGGTCCTAAAAAAACCCAGAAAAAGCTCGTGCGAGCTAGGATCCGGAAATACTACCCGCCGTCATCGTCATCATTATCATCATAATCATCATCAGTTTACGACCACTACTATCATGACTTTTATTTATATCATTGAAAAACATAACCACCTATACGATTTAATTATGTATAATATAATCATGTAACCGTCATTATATGTATATTTCATGAATATGTGTTTCGTACACTTCTGAAGAAGTTACCGAATAAACTTGAAATTGAAATTGGAACGTTCCACAATTTCTATAGATTTTTAATTTAAGGGCCCGCGATCTTCTAAACCTTAGGCCCTATATTATAAGGTTGATCGAAAATTATGAGGGAAATATTTATCGTTAGAATACAAACATCAAATTTTATCAAGATAACGTTACCAATAACAGAAGGGTAGTCATTTTAAAATGTAAGTGTATGGTGGCCTATTAAAACATAGATGAGTAACGAATCGTAAATCTGGTTCCGTAATGATGCCAAGAATTCCACATAGAATATCTCTCTCCAGGTTTATCGAGATCCGTTCATTAATAACGGAGGAGTAGCGATTTTAAAATTTAAAAGTAGGGCGCTCTACTAAAACCAAGCGGAGCAGTGAATCGAAAATCCATTCTAAAATCATGTCAGGAGTTAAGCTACGGTTCCATGTGTCTGCGATCCTTGTACGCAATCCGCATACGCAATCCGTTAACGCATCAGGCATCCGTTTTTCCCGATTCCATATAAGCGTTGAAGATCCATCAATCGTATACCGGTACGATTTAGGAACTGCTTAGCCACCCGTTAAAAAATTCAGATATTTAAGCGTAGTAGGTTAAATAAATCGGTCATTTTACCTTGATCTCGAAAGCTGTAAAGATGCCCTCCACTATAAAACATTCGGGAATATAGATTTATGTTGACGTCATGCACAAAAAAGAGACCACCTCTTTTTATTCTTTAACACTCAAATTTGTTCATGATTTGCAGACCGATCGAGCTTCAAGAACTATTTGTGCTTAATCCGTAAACCAGTGTCTCAATTTCAATTCAACTTGACAGGAAAGATGTTGGATATTTTGAAACTAATCCGACATGAACTTGCCGGCGCACCAGCTCCCAGTGGAAATATTTTTATGTCATACGGAATGTGTTGTTTTAGCATGTAAACATTAAAGGGTCAAGCGATATTCAAATAAAAGTGCAAACCTATTAACAATATTCAAGTGAAGCGCGAGTCGGACATACATCCCTGATAATGCAGCTTACTGGGCCGATGCCGGGCCGATATCGTGCTGATACTGAAAGTATCGGCCCAGCATCGGCCCAGTAAGCTGCGTTATCTGGGATGCTTCCTATTTTAAGAAAGGATTTGAATTAATCATATTCAAGTTCACCGTTAAAAACTTCAAATGCAAATTGTAATAATAGCTTGTTTCCTTGGAAAAAATGTAGTCTAAAATAATTTTATGATGATCTCGGAATGGAACTACAATAACACCAACTGCTTCCTTGGTTGGATGTGCAGTCGGTCGTTTGGTCGGTCAGTCGGTCGGTCAATTAGTCTGTCAATCGGTCGGTCGGTCGGTCTTTAACTCTTAACCCCTTACAGATCAGAAACAACCGATCTTTTGATCTACGGAAAATTATGTTTAATATATGGAAACTAATTTGACGCGGATTTCCAGTTTCCAGCCAAATAAGTTTCGAAATATACTACAATTTGCATGTCTCAGCTATTTTTAAATTGAGATAATGGAATTTCGGCGCTTAATTGGTTAATAGAAATATTTACATTCCTTAACCCTTGGAACCCGAAAGACCAATAATAAATTTACTGTTGAGTGGTTGAAACCTAATTTGACTTGGAGTTGTTCAAACTAGTTTCAAAATACTCAACAGCTTACCTGTATAACTACATGGAAATTGAGATTTCTGGAATACAGCGTCCAAAGGGTTAATTAAACGTAGTTTATGCAGCACAGCTCTGGTCGTACATGCATGTTATATGAAGATTCTTAATATTATAAATCATTTATCTGAATTTTGTCATACAATTTAGTCTTTGTTCCCCGGATTTTGCTGGACAGCCCCACAGACCAGGTGCGAACATGCATCCAGACATATACATGTCAGAGACATTCTGCAATGGCACTGCAAGGGTTAGGTATGTATCTAGCTCATCAATGTAAAGCATATTGACTGGCAAGTTAACTATCCGATGCTGGTACTATAATATAAGTGGTGTAACAACCACATACCTAAAGGCACTAGCTTCTTTGCTATTATCCCTGCGACTTCTGACTCTGATGAAATGATTATTCCTGCCTCATTCTGGCACAATTTCTCCCTCCCTCACTCCCTCCCTCCCTCCCTCCCTTCCTCCCTCCCTCCCTCCATCCCCCTCTCCTCCCTCCGTCCCTCCCTCTTTGCTCACACTTACCCACTCACTCACTCACTCACCCACTCACTCACCCACCCACCCACCCACCCACCCACCCACCCACTCACTCACTCACCCACTCACTCACTCACTCACTCACTCACTCACTCACTCACTCACTCACTCGCCCACCCACCCACCCAGAAATATATCTACAGAAATATAGAGATTAATATTAAGAATTACGTGTGTCACCCGGTGCTCAATTCTATATTCTTCAAAACTATCTTCCAATAAGGTATAAGTACAGGTTCGTCTGTCACTTACATGACCTCGTAATATGTAGGCCTACAACTTGGAGGGAATCTTACGCGTTTGCTCATTGAGCCTGAATGGCATTATCGCTTCACGCTCATGCATTTGGAGATCTGATTCTCAGTAGTGTCCTTATAATAAAATAGCATAAGCCTAAGCTTGATCTTGACTGAATTCCGGTAAGTTATGGCATTTATAATATAGGGCCTAACCAAGAAATCAGATACTTAGGTTTGTTTATTTAGTTCTTAGCGAATCATAGCCACTAATGTTACCAAATCCTAGATCAATTTACACACATATTTCTAAAATGTGTGGGCTTATGTTATATGCTTCGTTCCATAATCAAATTTCAACAAAGTTGCTATAACCGGAAGTTTATTGTAAGTAAGCAGGAAATGAAAACACGAATTTAAACTACCTAATTTCATCCGAATCTGTATATATTATATAGATAGATAGATAGATAGATAGATAGATAGATAGATAGATAGATAGATATTTATTTGCCACAATAGGCCATAGGCACTTGAGTGTAACAACTCAAATATATAATTCAATAATTAATACAGAAGTTTAGTAATAATTTTTGATTTAAAGTAAATTGATAATTTACCTTTAACAAGCTACCAGCCCACATATTCTTCTTTCTTCTTTTCGTTCGCTGATCATACCGCCAGTCCTAAGTGACTATCGACATGATCATAAGCGTTAAGTGCGTGGATCCATGGTTTATTAGAGTGCGCCGTGCTGGCTGGAACCTCTGTCTTCAGCACTCGAGGTTTCTGTCAGGGTTACCTCACCCTTACCTCCTTTAGTCGCCTCTTACTACACGCAGAGGATACGGAAGGTGTATTCTAAGCCCCACCTACAGGGCAACCAGCCCACATATGAATAGTAATCGCACCTAAATACTCCCAACCCCTCCCATGATCAACCGGCGACAATGCTCAATTCAATGTTGAATATTTTATATATATATATATATATATACCTCTGTGCCATTTCTTAACAGAACCATGACTCTACATGCCCGAGAAAGAGCAGTGGAGAACTTTCCAATTATTCAACCATGTATGTATAGGCCTACACAATAGATTAGATTTCTCTTAAATAATAACAACGTCGCCGTCGCCGCTCACGTCGACGACGACGACTATAACAACGCCGATGACAACAACAGCGACAGCCACCGCCGCCGCCGCGACGACGACGACGATGACGAAAATAACTGCTGAGCAACGCTAGTGGCAGTCACTACAGCAGCCGAAAGGCAACAGCAACATCATCATCATCATCATCATCATCATCATCATCATCAACAATAATGGGCGGGGTCATAGCTAAAACCGGAAAGGTCCATTGTTTGTGGGACTCTTTAAGCCCACTTTATAAAATTGTTGTTCGCTGTCACCCTTGCCAACGCTAATGACGTCATATTTTTCTGCAAATTCTTTCTTCAGATTTGTCCATCAGATTGTTCCATCAGATTTTCTCGTCAGATTTTTTCATGAGATGTGTCTGACTGATTAATCCTACAGATTAATCTAACCTTTTAAGCGTTCCAGATTCCCGATACGACGTCAGATTTGTTTGACAGATTAATGTGATCATTTAAAAGCGCTTCAGATTCGCGCTACGGCATCAGGTTTTTGCTTCAGATGTGTCTGTCCGATTATTGTGAAAACCGGCCTTTAGTCAGTAATGAACTTCTAAAGGTCCGTCAGTTGTACGAATTGTATTTCTTTACTATTTAACCCTTTCGAGACGAAAGCAGCCAAAACATGCCTCTGTAGTCGTTTTGAGTAATGTCCATTTACAGGCCAGGAGAAGACTATTTCTGAAATTTTACCACTGAAAAGCCTTCAAAAATAGTCTTCTCTTGGCCTGCAAATGGACATTAAATAAGTAAATATTTTAATTTTTCGGAGAAATTTAGTCATTAAAGAGTTAATAAACATTAAGTTTAATATTTTGGAACTGATTTGACTGGTCAGGGAGTTCATGGTTCGTTCGATACCAACACAGGCAAAGCGTGTTAGAGATGGGTGGGGCATAGCTAGAGATGGGTGGGGCATAGCTAGAGATGGGTGGGGAATAGCTAGAGATGGGTGGGGAATAGCTAGAGATGGGTGGGGCAGAGCTAAAAGTGGATTCATCCATTGCCAAAGTCCAAGTTCTGGAATCCAGTTTCTTTGTCAATCATATGACGTGATAATCAACTACGTGACCTGTAGGCTGACGTGATAATCAATTACGACATGAATGACTTGATTTAGTCCGCCTTTTACACTTAATAGTATGTCGGGTTGTACGAATTTCATGTCTTTACTATTTTATAAACCCTCTGTTGAATATTTTGACACTAATCTGACTGAGCAAACAGCAACAACGCCCAGTCAAAGTAGTTTCAAAATATTCAACATCTTACCTGTATAGTTTTCTGAAAATTGATAGTCAGATCGATCCCAAAACGGGCGAAGTGTGGGTGGAGTTTAGCTAAAGATGGGAGCGGCATGACAAAAACTTGATTCCTCCATTTCCTATGGCAGTAACAGCTCCAAGTCACGTTGTTCAAAATATTCAGCAACATATTTATTAGATTGTACTTTCAAAACAGATATACAATTCAGTGTCTTACTGTCAGACCCTTGCGACATTCGTGCCGGACCTACGTCATTTGATAATGACGTCGGCTAACGAGCGATACGTTATTATTACGTCAGATTCTTGAGTGACAGTTCGGACACTTTATTGGTTACTACAGGCGCGTGATCTTTTAGCCCTTTAACCTTCGAAATTGGTCTGGAAAATTAAATTTTGTCATAGAAAATGTCTATTTGCAGACCAAGAGAAGACCATGTTTGACAATTTATCGCTAGAATGGCTGGCTCTGTTATCGAGCAAGTCATTCCAGTGGTAAATTTTCGAAAATAGTCTTCTATTGGTCTGCAAATAGACATTTCTCAAGACCACTTCAGAAGCCGTTTTTGGCTGATATGAGTGCTTCAGGGTTTATGCTCTAGTGCCTTTTTGCATAGTATGCTCCTTTAGGCGGCAAACTGGTGGCTTCGTAAGAATAAATATCATATGACGACCTGGCTTAAAGCACTACCATCTTATGTCACCTATATTCAGTTCGTCATGCATTCTTATTTTTTTATCAGTGTTTGTCGACAAATGTTCACGCTTTGGGCGCGTGAATGGTGAAAAGCAGATGACTTCCTGTAGCATCAGTTTCCTCGGGATGTCTCCACTTTTGATGCATTCCAGCCTCCACACTACGTTCCTGGCGCGTGATCTGGATGATGCCAGGAATATGTTTGACAATTTCATGGTCCTGGCGCCTATTGCGGTAAATTTTAAACAAGCATGATTTTAACACACTGCGATCTCTATCCCTTGCTTATTTTGAAGCTTATTTGGCTTGGAAGTGTTGATGGATATAGCATTTGAATTTCAAGACATCTTATCTAGGGGTCTATATGATTTACTGAAACAAGAAATTCCGGAACTTCAGAGTTGGTTAAGATAACACGAATTTAATGTTATCATGTACCAACATAGACCCTACATAGTGTTTATTTTATTTTAAGCAAATGTGTACATTATTCCCATACAAACGGTTTTAACGTCATTTGGCACACAAACTTATACATTGTCACGTGGTACATTTACTATTAAATATACTTTGGTGAAATTTGTTTGCAAGGTTTTGAAATAAGGGCGGTTTCGATCCAGATAAATTACGGATAAATGTAACGAAATCAATTTTCTAATAATTTCGATCAAGCCGATAACCCATACTATTGTGTGTATTGTTAATAGAATAATAAGTAAACAATGCACGTAGAACATTTTATCATTGTATCTATGAGTGCGTGCGTGCTTGCGTATATGCGCGCGTGTGGGTGGGTGGTGAATGGGTGGGTGGGTGCATGTGTGCATTGCGTGTATGGGGCTGTGGGTCTCCGTTTTGGCTCAAATTTTAATGTAGCAAAGGATCGTAGATTCAAAGAAGATTTGCAAACCTCATCTGATTGGGGGTAAGAAAAATACAAATACGAATCAGATCAATGAACATACCGTAAACTACTGGTCCGATTCAGGTAAAGTTTTTAATACAAGAAAGCGTGTGATCAGAATTGCACAACTATCTGTACGATCTGGCAAATAGGGAAAATATGTAAAATCTTAAATCTTTACAATGTGATAACAACTGGCCTGGCGAGGAGGGTCTGCATGCGCTCTTCGATTTCTCTTTGTTGTCAGTTGTCATTGTCAGCCGCGTGCCCGTTCTTGTGTGGCTATCTTGTGGATCATGATTCTCGCTGGGACTTCTTCTCACAGCAGTTTGACGACAGGACAGCTGCAGAACGAGGAATTAGGGTATGTCGAATCTCATTCTGCCATAATACAATGGTTGGTCGTGGGCGGAGTAATAGCTGGCAGGTTGTCATAAAGGTGTATGAACACGGCTAGGTTAATCTTGTTTAAAGGAATGCTAATCTCATCTCAAATGTTGTATTGCATCGATATATTATGGTTTATAGATTCCATATCATTCATATCCTGTCACATTCCCGAGATATCTGTTTGACAATTATCGGCTCTGTAATACGCGTTGTATTCCCTATTATATAATAATCATCTTGTAGAATATTTTGAAACTAATTTAACGGGAAGTTGTTGCTGCCTATGGCAGCAACAACATCCAGTCAAATTAGTTTCAAAATATTCGACTATTTACCTGCATGAGTGCTTTTACACCGCATGGCCAAACTACAGATGACACCTCTATGTCTGAGAGCATATACCGAGGCAGATACGCTAGTTTTTCTGATTGGTTCAAAAGTAAATCATGACAGCCATCATACGATGTAGAAATATATCAATATTTAGTTACTAAAGTCTGAATATCTTTCGCTGTCAGCATGATAAAAAGCTAAAATGACAGGGATGGATTATGTGTGGCAGATTCTATCACCTGAATGGTTAGTATAAGATAAGGCGAGACCTCCTTTAATCATGCCATTCTGCCGTCATGATAGACTCGAGTAATTAAAGGGAGACTTACCTCTTTTGATCAATTCATTAAAGAAAGAGGTCCAGGCTTTAATGACTAAATGCTGATACATTTCTCCAGCCTCTAAAGGCTATCATGATTTATTTTTCAAACATTCAGAGAAACACATAGTATCTGATTCTGTATACACGCTCAATCATAGAACGGTTATTCCTAGTTTGGCATGGTGGTATGAAAGCAACCACACACAGGATAATCTGTCGAAAATTTTGAAACTAATTGGATATGACTCGTGTTATAAGGAGAAACAACACCCAGTCAAATTAGCTTCAAAATATTCAGCATCCTTTCTGTATAGTTACCTTAAAAATTGAGATTCGCGTATTTCAGTGTTCAAAATATATAAATTGATTCCAACGAGCTATAAATTGGGCGGAGCTTAGCTTGAACTGGGCGGGGCATGGCTGGAAATGGATCCCTCTGTTACATTCAATGGACCTTTCCAGTTTTAGCTATTCCCCGCCCATCTCAATATAAGCTCCACCCACACTACGTCCATGTTGTGATCGATCGATCTCTGAACTCCCTGACCATTAGTTTCCAGAAAACTATAGGCTACATGTAAACTGTTGAATATTTTGATAATTAGTTTCAAAATATTCGAGAGAATGTTTATTAAATAGTAAAGCCCTACAATTCGTACAACGTGGGACTATTATTAAGCGTTAAAGATGGACTATATCGAATCATTCATGGCATAATTTAGTTAATTTAGTTAATTATGACGTCAGATGATCGATGGATAAACTAAGATGAATTTCATACAAGGTACGTGTTTTAATTTTGCAACAGGTTGAAACAGGCATGGCCATTCCTTCCCGGCGAGGTAGCCCTTTGTCGTACATCACCACGCAACCGCATAGTCACCATGATGTACAGGTAGACATGTATCACAGTTCTTATGACTATCTCATACAGGAAGGTGAGGAATTAGGTGTATATTCACGATTTTCATGGGCATTTTAAAAAGATTCGTTGGTGAAAAAGGTTTAAAATAGACGTTTTCCTCTGGTAACATGATATTTCACCATAACAAACTAGTTAAACAAAATCGTGTTACCGCCTTCGAAAGCAGAGGCTCAAGGGGAACGTATCGCTCCATTGGAACATTTGGCATTTCAAGTAGAAAGACCATGTTCTACGCAGAGTCATATATTACATGCTTGTCCGAAATGCAAGAAGAGAGGTAGGCATCCATTTTTAGCTATAGCCTACCAATTTCTAGCAAAGATCTGCCCACATTTGGTGCGTTTTGTGATCAAATTATATACTATGAGCCCTGAATTCCCAGAATCCCAATTTTAAGGCAACTATACCGGTAACCTGTTGAATATCTTAAAACTAATTTGAGTAGATGCTGTTAGCTACAACGCCCAGTCAAATATGTTTCAGAATATTCAGAATATTCAACAGAATGGGGTTTTTTAATTGCAAATTTATCAAAGCTAAACAATCTGTACACATGACGGACTTTTCAATGTTCATGACGGAGTTAGATAGGCTTACATCACAATGCATTCTGGCGTCAGCCTACATATATATATATATATATATATATATATATATATATATATATATATATATATATATATGCATTGTGATGTAGGCCTATCTAACTCTGTCATGAACATTGAAAAGTCCGTTATGTGTACAGATTGTTTAGCTTTGATAAATTTGCAATTAAAAAACCCCATTCTGTTGAATATTCTGAAACATATATATATGACGTAATTGAGTACAACGTCGTGTGTTTGAGCGACAGCTCAGATCTCTCCATTATGAACAGAATCAGGAATTTAAGATTTAAAAGCAGTTTCATGCCATGGGGTTTAGGAGGTTTTTTAGCGATATCATGGACACATTTGGAAATTCAAGATGATAGTCAAAAAGATTTACCAGTCGAATTTCTGTATAGAAGTATTGAAGCCTACGCTGGATCCTAGAGTGCTTTCAGTCAATCATGTTATTCCTTTCGAAGTTCTAAAACCTAACACGCTGGCCATTTTATATGTTTTGAATTACTTTTTAATATCCAAAGATGGTTACGGAAAGAATTGACCAATCAAATTGCCAGTCTATAGTCCTCGCAATCAAGCTTGAATAATATCGGTCACGTCGTTGATGCGGAGTATTTTAAAGATTAGTGCGAGCGCGCTATTGGCTTCAAAATGTAACAGATTTGACAGACAGACCCACCGGCAGACTGACTGACATATCCTGGTTTCAAGACACCACTAAACCTTGGTGGATGGACAGTCGTCATGACAAATGTCTGATTGATTAAGTTGGTTGCCGGCTATCTTGAGCACTCTGAAATTAAATAGATGACCCGATTTGAAGCAATGGCTTCCACTCAAATTAATTCCAAAATATTCAACGGAGAGTTTCTTACATTATGTTCAAAATTGTTCTAACTGGCGTGTTTATGCTTTTGATTTGGAATCATGTGCCCGTACTTCTTAGCTGTACTGTATTTATTAGTTTGATGGTAGATTTACAATTTCTATCTAAAACACCAATCAGTCATATTGACTGTTATTTTGCCTAAATACGTATCCGATCTTGAGTGACGTTAAAGTTACGTCACTAATTAGCTGACGTCAGATTCATGAAATAGCCTAGGTGACAAGATCCGAGAGAAAGCATCTGAATTATATACATGTTTTGGTGAATTTACAATTTAATAAAATATTGTTACATGTGGAGTTACCTTGAAACTGTCGTTCTGTGAACGCCGTGTTCAAGTTGTTAACCCTTACCACTCTGATGCCAATATTCTATATTTGACTGCGTCATTAGTCAAGAAACGTGTGTACATTTATTAACAATTTATTTTGGTCGATGATGTTGCTATTTACTACAGCAACAGCTTCCACCAAATTTGATGAAGAATGAACGCCAGTTTATTTTTTAGTTTAATTTAAAATTTACAAAAAAGAGTTGTAAGTGTTAAAATCTATTCAAACCCGTGCACAAAGTCGGCAGAGATTGGCTAGAAATGGGTGGGTATAGCTAGAAGTGAATCACTCGATGAACCTTGTTTTAGCTATGCCCCGCCCATCTCTAGATAACCTCCATCCACACCTCACTTGAGATTGATCGATCCGAGAATTCCCTGTCTATCAATTTCCCGAAAACTATACAGGTTAGCTGTAGAATATTTTGAAACTAATTTGAATGGGTGCTGTTGCTGCCTATGGCATCAACAGCGCACAGTCAAATTAGTTTCAAAATATTCAACAGAATATTTATTAAATAGTAAAGACATACAATTAGTACAGCCTGTCAAGGGTTTAAGATGGACTAAATCGAGTCATTCATGACGTAATGATTATGACGTCATCCTACACATCACGTAGTTGATTATGACGTCATATGATGGATGGATAATAAATTGGAAAGGCCCATTTCACGCTATGTTTGATTGATTTCTTTCTGGTTGATAATGAATTGTATGCTTTATTGGCCGAAATAACTATATTCTATTACTTCTGCAGGAACCTATGTTTAATGAAGCTTCCACAGACCAAACAAATTATACACGCCTGATAGGTTTGGAGAGGAGGTTTGAAAGTAAACATTTTATACAACTAATTTTTATGCTAAAATTAGCTCTGACTTGTCTGTTGATTTGTGACATAAATATTTATTTTCATTCTTAAGGAATGGATGAAGCGCTTGCAATGTACGCTGCCCATGTACTAACTCGGGATCCTCTGCTTGCCTATGCAGACCGTCTTAACCTTGATGATGAACAGTCCACTGAGCATTTTGAGGTGATATCAGGGGCGGACAAAGCAATAAAATTAATCCAATCTGTCACTCACGTAGATTGCGTTCATAATCCGTTACCTGCTACGTCACATGTACGCTGACCTCACAATCATAGTTGACGTGTACTCTGGCATGAAGCTGGAATAGTCCATCAAATGTACGAATTGTATGTTTGATGGATTTACTATTTATTAAACATGCTGTTTACTATTTTGAAACTAATTTGGCGGGTGGGTCACTGTTGCGGTTGCAACTTACCTGTATAGTTACCGTGATATTGGTATTCTGGTTATTCGTTCGATCGCAGCACATGCAAAACGTATGCGGAGCTTAACCTGATATTGATACCTCAATTCTGTAATGGCTTAGCCCACGGAGAGGTCCGAGAATGAACCTTTCCAGTTTTAGCTATGCCCCGCCCGTATTCTGGTTATTCGTTCGATCGCAGCACATGCAAAACGTATGCGGAGCTTAACCTGATATTGATACCTCAATTCTGTAATGGCTTAGCCCACGGAGAGGTCCGAGAATGAACCTTTCCCGTTTTAGCTATGCCCCGCCCATCTTTAACTAAGCTCCACCAACACCTCGCTTGTGTTGGGATCGAATGTTTATGTAAAGCCATACAATTCGTACAACAACACTTAGTCCGTCACCAATTATGCGTTCGTGACACACCTATCTACGTCATTCATGGCATCATTAATTATGACGTCATCATACACGTTACGTACTTGATTATGACGTCATAAGATGGATGGATTAACTGGAACGGTCCATTAGTAGCCCTGTCCCATTGTTTAGGGTATCCATAGGCTTTTAATTTTAAGGCACGAAGGACCTATTTCAGCTCCCTTTAGTTGCAAAAGATAATAAAAAAATTTCCATTTTCTCTTAGTTTAGCATTTGAGCCTTGAAGAACCAGTCATTTCCTCAATTTCACACTAATCATGTAGGTAAGGTGGTGAATATTTTGCAGCTAATTTAATTGGACGCCTTAAACAGTAACGGCTTCCAGTCAAATTACTTTCAGAATATTTCTTACGTAGTTAAGAAGTTTTGTTTTTTTATTTAAACATATTTTTATTGTTCAAGAGACAATACGGATTGAGTCACAAGGTGTCTCAATCTTAGTAACGACATGCTCCAAATGCTATATATACAATAGATTATAATAATGACGAAAAAGTGCAGTTTATAAGAACTTATACCATAATGAATATAAGATTTAAATGAAAATTAATAAAATAATTAAGATAAGATTTGGAATTGTGTTCATATATACACCTGTGCAAAAGTTAAGCACCACCCTATTTTTACGCACATGCGAGGGTATATTCATGTGCTATGAAGAAAGCAATAGCATAAACATTTATGTACCCATCCATCTTAGTGCAAGAGGTAATAATGCAACTAGAGGAATGCTGATTATGATGGTGGGGAAAAACTATGTTTTTGTTTGAACTTGAAAACGAGGCCTGAATATGGTTACGTTGACACAACTGACAACTATTGCCCTACAGTTGACACACGTGGCTAGATTGTCATTAATGGTGTCTGAAAACGAAGTTTAACATCTGTGCACGAGTTTGAGACTGTCATTATTAATACCGGGTATATCCACCTTGTGCCTGGATGACGGCCTGGACACGACGTCTCATGCTGGTCACCAATCGACTGATACGCCATTGTGGTATTCGTTGCCATTCAAGATGGAGTGCGTCTGTTAATTCCTGTAGGTTCTGCACAGGAGGATCCCTCCTTCTCACCATGTTTCCCAGAATGTCCCAGATATGCTCAATAGGGTTCATGTCAGGGCTCCTTACTGGCCATGGTAGGGTTTCGATGGCATTCTGGCGGAGGTATTCATGCACAGCTCTAGCACGATGTGGTCGGGCGTTGTCATCCATGAATATAGGGTGGGTTCCAGGTGCATGATTTACAAAATGAGGGACCACAACTCTATCCAGTATGGAATCTTGATATCTTTGTCCATTTAGTGTTCCAGGTACAGTCAACAGATCCAGCTTACAATCAAATGAGATGCACCCCCATATCATAACGGAACCTCCACCAAATGGAACTTCTTCCATGATGTTACGTTGGTCGTACGCCGTGCGTCTGGACCTCCATACACGAGTTCGACCATCTGTGGCATGAAGCAGGAACCGACTTTCATCGGACCAGTGTACCCGTCTCCAGGATCTCATGTTCCAGTGTCTTCTTTCGTTGCACCACCTCAGACGCTCCTCTTTGTGGTGTGCAGTGAGGAGAGGACGTCTGACAGGTCTCCTAGCTTTCATGCCAGCAGCATACAGTCTCCTTTTGACGGTAGACATTGACACTCTATTGCGCGTTTCCCATTGCTGGCTGAGCACTCTGCTGTTGGTGAATGGAGATCTAACAAGGCGTACTAGGGCTCGATCATCACGGGCAGTAGTCTTCTTCGGTCTTCCAGATCTAGGCCTGTCCTTCACCTCGTTAGTTTGCCCATGTTTTGCAATCAAACGACTGATTACAGTATGGTTAATGTTCAGCTGTCTGCCAATCTCTCTGCATGACATACCAGTGGTATGCATGCCTATGATTTGCCATTTCACACGATCACTTAACCTTCGTCTTGCCATAGCGGTTCACAATCAAGAGCTAATTCTCTCTGTACAAATAAACCACGGTCATGAACACAAAATTCCTAATCTTGTCGCCTAAATCTGTATGTAATGTTCTACACCTCAAACTGGACTTTTACATAACTGAACACGTGTGCTGTTTCCTGCCACGCACGGACATCAAGCGGCGTGAAGTCATGCATGCATGTGCATTTCGTACTTGGAATTATGTCAGCTAACGCGGGGACAAAATCTATGGCAGCCTAGTTGTACCATCATGTTTCTACGTTCTATTGTTTTTGCTGGTGCTTAACTTTTGCACAGGTGTATATGTGTGTATATGCATGTACTTTTAAAAGCATCTGTGTTTTTACCTGATTTTGGTAGTTGAGTAGGGCATAGTATCGTTGTGACCCGTGCGTGAATGTGTATGTAGATGTGCACCTGTTTGCGTGTTTAAAGCAATAAAATACTTGTGATAATACCTACTAAGCATTCGCGTGTGTTATGCTTTTGTGCGTGCCTGCATTCGTTCGTAAGCGCGAGCGAGCGTGCGTGCGTGAGTGAGTATATTGCTTGTTGATCTGTTCCAGTGTGTGTGTGCGTGCGTGCATGCATGTGCGTATGTATGCGTGCTCGCGTCAGCCTCCTCTTAAAGGTGCATATTCACACCAAAATTCCCCAAGACAAGACAAGAAACTTATCGCTTCTAGAGACCTAAGTCATATGCCGAGGTGCAATGAACCGAAACAGATCTCAAATTATGACGCGTTCATAAGGCATAAGGCAATATAATTTAGTCCCCAATTCAATTTCACAACAAAAAACAAAAAAGCAACAACACATTATTTCATTTGAAACGAAAGAAGTTTTTTGTGTTTGTGTTGTCTATTTGAAATGGCAAAAATGATATCAACTGATACAACTTTCTTTGAGTAGAAAGCAGCGAGAGCCCGGACCTGTGTAGTCTTGCGGCCACTCTCCAGCCAGAGCCTAATTATGATTTCCCGTGCACCCCTCTGTAAGAGAAGGTTCATTGGTACGAAAACCCTTCAGAAAATATTGACTAAAAAGTTACAGAGCTCTGAATACGGCTACCCACCAGCAAGTTAAACACAATATAAGCACCTAGAAATAATCAGACTAGCCATGATAGCCTAATTATTTTTTATAGTATTCCCACATTGTTTAATTATTGACACATACATATAGTCAGCTTTTAATGTTACTTTAATATTAAAACTTTGTGACGTCACAGTACTTACTTAGATTTGTTTAAACTCGTGCCACAATGCACGTTTTCTGTATATCCTTAAGTACAAAACCATTCTACGATGTAGGCCCTAGTATACTAAAATGAATTAATACACGAAGTATAAAGTGTTTTCATATACATTAAGCATTTGTTTGTTCAAACACATTTGTTCTGGGATAAATTCGAAAAATTGCATTCAATATAAAAGTAAAATGCGTTTCAACTTGAACCGTAATCTATTTTTTCCGATAATGTAAATGAAAAAGCTGTGAAGCAGTCGATATGTTGAGAATTATATGGAGAGCTAAAAGCTAAATATTCTATAAGCATTAATACACTGTCCAGTTATTCCTAAATAGGCCCATTCAAAGACACTTGTCAGTAACCAAAGTGTACATTGCTTAAATTTATATTCTTGCTGGCAACAGGATAAAATTTCATAAAGGATTAATCTCATTAGACATATTTGCAATAGGTGGGGGATGACATTTTGCAGAAAAAATTGACCCCAACCCATGTATAAATATCGGCCCATCACCTGTAAAACAAAAACGTTTAACAGAGTTAGATGTCAAGGCCATCTGCATTATTTGTTTAAATAGATGTACTGGCAATCTAGTTTCTCCTACACAACATGGCTTGCACATATTGTACACTTGTATGAAGGGGAACACGGGTGAATCATATAATTTTGCACATGAGTATTGAGCAATCTCTGAGAGTGAAGTCTGTGTTTCTATCAGTTATCACGGTTTATGCTACCAAAACGGCAGACGACGAGCTTCCTACAATTTGAAGCAATACCGTGCAGAACTAGCTACATCAGAAGGTCCTAGTGATCACCATATTACTAACAAGCCAGATGCAACACCGTTCGAGAAGAATAGATGTTTCATTTGCAACTGTGCAAAGAAACGTGCTGATACCCACTTGGTTAATGTTCTTACTCTCCCATTCCAAGACAAAATATGCACAGCAGCTGAGGAAATTGGTAACAGAACACTAGACACAAAGGTCTCTGACCATGATCTTGCAACATTAGAAGGAAAATATGACAGAAACTGCGAACCACATTTACTCATAAAAGCATAAGAGGTAAAACTGCTGATGCTTCAACAGGAAATTCGTATATATTCTCAAACGCATTTGAGTTGCTTCTTATTGATGTGCAAGAAAACATCGAAAATGGTATAGCATATGATATGAGTTCATTATTACATATTTATCGATGGGCATCTAGAAACGCATGGTTATGAAGATTACCTCCAATATCGTGCTGAAAAGCTGAAGAACCACATGATAAAACATTATGGCCAAGCAGTGGCATTTCAGTCTCAATCCTCTATCAACCAGTCCGAACTTGTGTTTAGTATAAACGTCGACATTAAAGTAGCAATCAACAAAATAGCTTCTCTAAAACTGCTCTAGCTCTGCGTAATTCAGTGCATAAATGCCAAGGTCTAGCAACAAATCCATATATTGATTTGAGAGACATATGCCGACAGAGTTGAAACAATGGTGCCTGATGACCTTTTCGTTTTCCGAGAACTACTGATGTTTGGTAAACAAGAAGAGGCAGTAAGAACAGATCCACAAGCTCTTAAAATAGTTCTAGCTGTAGCCCAAGACATTATCTATAATGCCTCACATGCACGATGCAAAAACGCAAACATATCGGCTTAGCTGTTTCTGTCCATCACCTTACAAGAAACAGAAAATTTATTGATATGTTACATTCACAAGGACACAGTATGAGTTACGATGATTTGTGCCCACCAGACACTGCTTCTGCCATACGTGTCATGAAGCAACTTACAGATGAAGATATATTCCTTCTCTCAAATATCATTCCAGGAAGATTTGGACATGCTGCAGTCGACAAGATTGACATTAACGAGGAGACACGAGATGGCAAGGGTACAGCTCACGTTCTTGGTACTTTGATATATCAGGAAGAAGGTACAAACACAATTGCTTATGGACCCAGAAGAAATCTTGATAGCCATACAAAGAAAGCTATAAGTGATCTCAGGTGCTTGGAGTTGTCTCAATGTCCAAATCAGTTTCAGAAAAGGGCTGAAATAAGCCATCTTTTAGGTAAGATAGACGTGACAGAGTGGTTCAGAACAGAGAATCCTGTGTTTTACGGACATTTGTTCGATTATAGCATAACAAAATATTTAGTGTCAACATTAAGCCTTTTAAACATGTTTAGCAGCAATAAATTTCGAGCTGGGGTAGATTCCATGCTATTTTGGAGATTAATTATAATGAGAATACTGCTTGAACTCTTATTGGGTATAATCCTATTGTACCTGGTCTGCTAACAGATATGATTACAATTTACACAACATCTAAATCTCTGGAAAAGCAGATGTTATCTTTAGGTCAGGTGCATCCAGTCATTACGTTAGATCGCCAACTCCACATTGTTGCTTAAGAAGTCCGTTTCCGCAATTGGGATCAGTTCCAAAATCAGGTCCTAAGATTAGGCTTTCACTTCATGGCGTTGTACTGAAAGAACACGGGCAAGTGCTATGAGGAAATTGGCTTGCAGGATGTGTTAGTTGAAGGTGTTTTGGCCCAAATGCCATGGACATGGTCATGAAAGGTAAGAATAACAAGAGAAGTACATTGGCTTACAACCTAATGTTTGAAGCTATGAGCCATATGCAACTTGAAGCCTTTCCTGCTTGGGCAGTCCAGGAAGCAAAGGTGGCGAATGCGGATGCTGAAACATTAGACGGACTTTGCCAGACATAACAAGATGAGATGCAGTATATGTTTGAATGTGAAGAGCTTGGGGGGAAAGATGGTCAATTAAGGATAAAGGCATTATTCCCGGAAATCTAAGATTTCCTGACGAGCTGGAAACCAATCTATCTTCAATTCCAAGAAATTGGAAATAAAGAATCTCTCACATTCCAGCTTTGGAACCAGTATATTGGTGACATACAATTAGCTTTAGATTATATTTCTGCTGAGAAAACTGCACACTGGGCTGATCACCTTAGGAGCCTTCGCATATGACCGTCATAATTACTCAAGATGGGCCTGGTATATCTTGCTGAGATGAAAATGCTACCAGAAACATCACCTGAAGTTCATCAACTATTCCAAGATGGTAATCATGTTGTGTAAGCAAAGGAAACCCCTTGACGAACTTCTCCCAATAGCTGCAAGCAAACTAAAAATTGAGAATCTCCTTCATGAATGAATCCAAAACAGAGTTCATCCACATATACCTATCTACAAAGCATGAAACTAAAGAAAATGATGATCCACTTCGTGGCGGCGAACCATGGAGGAAAAGTACAATCCTGGGCCCACTGCTTTGCAGTTCTGCCAACATTGCTGCACGCTGCGTCATGGGGAGCATAGCTTTTCAGGCCTTCTGAAAGCTATGGATTCGTAGATCAAAGATGCCCTACGTTTATACAATGCAACTTGTGTATCCTTGATGCTGTATAGCTGTAATAGCTGGGCAGATCCAAAGGCAGCTCTAAACAAACTCGATGCCTACAACCGCAAACATCTACACACCATCACTGGACACTGATGGCCAGACAGCATAATTTCCAACGATACACTATACAAGATGTGTAATACGTCGCCACTGTCTGTAAAAGTCACACAGCAAAGATGGTCTATGTTTGGCCATGTGCTAAGAATGTCAGAAGAGACACCAGCACAGAGAGACTTGGAATTCGTCCTACTCGGAGCCAGCAAATTCAAAGCCAGGAGAAGACGTCGCCATTGCATAACTCTGCTAAGCGTGCTACGAGGTGACCTCAAGAAAGCATACACTCAAGTCAAGAATGGACCTGCGGAAGCTAGGAATTACGGCTGAGGACAAGACACTGGGCAAAAATTAAGGACTGGTCGCCGGTGTAGTATGTTTCTACTACTACAGCCGCAGAATACAGTAATCATACAAGCATGTTGTGACACGATCAAAGTGAACAACATTCAACAGTGTGTAGTCTGATCTAGGCCTTGAGCAGTCGCTTGTCAGAGATTCCAAATCACGACAAGGGTGGGGGGGGGGGGCATCATTGGCATCAGCAGGCAGGAAATGCTACTCTAAAGTAGTATCTTACTGTGCATATGAAAAGCGCCATCATGAGAAACTTTAAGGTTATGTGTGGCCTTGATAATCACCAAGAATTGATTCACCATGATAGCTGAAATCAATAAATGTGAGAAACATATCCAGGCAGTAATTCAAATTATAAAGGACCGACATGGAAATCCTTTTTCAGTTGATGTGTCAGATGATGCAGAAGAGTCAAACCCCATAATGAATATTGCTACTGGTGTAGTAGCACCACGTGATATAGCTAATGCTCTAGTCTCGGCAAAGAAGGAAGGGCAAAACGCAATCTAAAACTATGTTAGCGACAGATTAGAGTCAAATACAGAACCATTTTGGATGCCCATAAAGAACCTCAACCTTGCCACATTAGTGAAGATCCAGCCTTTTGGTAAAAGATCACCCAAGGAGAAAATGAGATCTGTTGACTCTGACAGAGAATTTTTTGGTAGGTTATTGATTGTATCAAAAGAGAGAAAGCTTGATCTTCAATATCTAGTAGACCTCTAGCTATAGTGAACATGGACAAAACAAACAAGGCACAACTGCTTAGGGACTTGGAAAGTTTAATCTGGCATAAGTTTATGGTGAGATAGAATCAGATTTGTTCGAGAAAACACCGGGGGTCTTAATCCCAGCAGACGGCCAACATTTTCTAACTTCTAACAAAACATTGTTTCATGTAAATGTTTCTCTTGAGCCGCACACGTGCAAAAATTCAAGGTTAAATTCGCCCTTCTTCTTTTGACCATAAAAATTCATCAGCCTCTGCATGTTCACCGTCATCCATGGTATGAGCCGTCATTTTGAATCACATGAGCGTAGGGTGAACGTGGATCACTCAATGATAAAAAATAATTTTGCAACTTTATTAGCAAACAATGCAGACGGCCAACAATGTTTCACTGGGAATCGCGCATGAGAGAACAATGTTAGGCGATATTAAACATGTTTAATATCAGAAACATTGTTAGCGAACAATGTTTCGATGGATTTTTTTAGCGCAGACGGCCAACTTTTTCTGCGAAACGTTGTTCTCCAAAGGGGCGCCGGAAGCATGGGGGCCGCAGGGGCAGCTGCCCCCGTTGCCCTTTGGGCAGGGGCAGCGGGGGCAGCTGTTCCCTTTACCAGTTTTCTGCGAAAAATGAGTAAACTTTACTTTAGAACCTTAAACAAGATTTTTAGAGTATTCAGAGCAGACTTAGCAGTTGTATTAAAGTTTGGGTGTCTTGACATTAACACAAGTCCATAAAGCAATATGGGAGTGCTTCTAGGCCGAATCAAATCATCAATGCAAGCGCTATTTATCTAGTGGCAGTGACATGTGACATATAGACTTTTTTATCTGTAAACGTTTCTTGTATCTTTGCCAGTAAATGTAAGATACATAGTCATATGCTATTTGAATTTTTGATGTGATACTGGTACACGCTCCGTTAATCTTTGTGGGTAGAATAGAATATATGTGCGATGATGGGTGGCTGGGTGCAGCAATGTGGAAACACTAAGTGATATTAGAATTAACAGCAACTCTCAAACTAAAATTTGTAATTGACGTGTGAAGCCAATGCCAAGGTAGAAATAATTCACATGGCCGAAGTGCAATGTCGGTGGGTGTATTTGAGGAGTGTGTCTAAGATATGCTAGCTCCTCCCCACCCATATATATATATATATATATATATATAGATATAGAGAGAGAGAGAGAGAGTGGGATGGGTGTGGCTGGGGCCTCCATCGAAAGAATGTAAAAATTTGATGCAGTTAGAAGCCATCTCCTATATCGACCACATCGCTAGGTAATAAATATCATCCTCTTGGATTTTTCAATAATGTGTTATTTATATGAGTATGAGCTACCGCCCTCCCCCACCCCCGCCCCCACACCGCCCCCCCCCCCCCCCACACACACACCCACCCCACCCCACCGCACACACACATACCCTACCAACTTGTACGGTCGTGATACATATCTCGAGCCACGTCAAGCCCTTTAATTTCTAACCACAAAAGATGATGCCACCATCAACACGTAAACAAAATCAGACATTTGAAGGCCTCCTTTGAATACCCCGGACCAAATGTACCTCTGACACCATACGTCAAGATCACTAAGTAAAAGGCTACGAAATCATAATTTTAATTAATTATTCCATAGACACTAGCTTTTGAATAGTTTGTTACTAATTTGACGTAGTTGTGTTGCTACCTCATCTGTCTATTCATTCAGCATATGTCCATCGTATTCTTTAAGCGAGTCCTTAAGGACTGTTGGGCAGGAAGGATCCATACGGTCAGATCCATGGTTGGTCCCGGAAAGCTGCTTGATCGATTTTGTTGGTGGTCATCTTGGATTTTGCATTATTTTAAAAAGTACATTTAAAGACCTGTGAAACTGCTTGACATGAAACTAAAGAAACTTCATGGTCTTCATCTAAGGCAAGAGTTGAACAAACTTTGTTCACATGTTCAAGTTGATTGGTAGACTTGTCCTGGATAACCTAATTTTCACAAAAAGCACTTTTCCTCTGAATCCTGCTGATTGCAAATATAATTAGGAACTACGGTTCAATTACATATTTTCAAGGCAAACTGTGCAAATGCACCATAAAGACACAGGCACGAATGCACGCACACTCAATGTGTGCATCTGACACAACAACCTGCCCGCCCGCTCGCTCAGATTGTGAATTGGGAATAGGTTCAATTAACCAAAGAATACATAAGTTCTTCGCTTAACATTGCTCTAACATTTATACGTAATCATAAAAAACTTAGAATGCAGGAAATCGAGTCATGAGCCTGCACCTTTCAATGTTTTTTCTCGTGGTGGTTAGGTAGGTGGGTCTTCCCGAATACCCTTCTATGAGAGGCGGGAGAGGGAGGGGGCACCCATTTCATATCCTCCTCCTGACAATGACATCGTGCCCTTTTGTGGAACCTGCCCCCATCCCTCAGATTTGCTTCCGGCGACCCTGGTTCTCAACAATGTTTCGCATAAAATGATGGCTGTCAGCGCTGGGATTTAGAGGCAAATGTGGTTGGAATATATGACAAATGATTTGTATTAGAGACAAACAATTCACTGCAACACACGATAAAAGATAATAGAACTTTTCGGTTTATCCATTCATCATATGACGTCATAGCTGGCTACGTGACGTGTATGATGACGTCATAACTAATGACGCTATGAATGATGTAGATAAGTACGTCATGGACGCATAATTTGTGACGGACCTAGCTTTGTTGTACGAATTGTATGTCGTTGATATTTAGTAAAGATGATGTTAAATATTTTGAAACTAATTTAACTGTGCGCTGTTGCTGCCATAGTTTTCTGGAAATTGATAATTAAGAATTCAGGATTCCATCGATCACAACACGAGCGAGGTGTGTGTGGAGCTTAGCTAGAAATGGAAATATGTGTATATATATATTAGTAACAGCAGTTTTATCATACATATTTACAGAACATATTAACATCAGTCTGGCATACAGTACGACTACGGATCCCTTCATACGACGGTGGCCTCGGGTGGAGAGTAGAATTTCGGCCATGCGAGGTAACTCCGCCCTTTGATATACCTAGTAAATACCAATCTAAATTATTTTATTCTTAGTATTATTATTTTGTAATACCATATATTGATAGCATCTCTGGCCGACAACAAGTCAAGGAAAGGCATAAAAAAATGTGTGTGTGTAACAAATATAGTATTGCCATTGCGCCTGTAACGAAATAATAAATGTCCCAACTGTGGAAGCCACATGCAGTCAGGTCAGATTCAAGGTATCGTGAGCACGTCACCTGGCTTCAACCCAGAGGTATCTCCGTCATTGAGAAGGGGCACGTGCTTGTGAGTCTAGTAGATTGCACGAATTCTTTGCCCGTGATGGGATCAATCGATCCATGTACCCGCCAAATCTCAATTTCCAGAAAACTGTACAGGTAAGCGGTTGAGTATTTCTAAACTAATTTGATTGGGTGCTGTTGCTTCCTATGGCGGCATTTCCGCGTGCTATTCGGTACGTTTTAGGAGTTTTAGGCTGTTCATGAATCCAGATTACATAGCCAACACAGACGCACGGGCGCACGCATGCACGTACGTACGCACACACCGACATGTGTGTAGCAAGTATATACATGTACATGTTTTCCCACAGATACAACTAACTGATTACGAGAATGCTGCCTTCGCAACCTTCAATTTCTTATTCACACGAATCATAAGGATGTTCAATCTAGACCTCAGGATCCCTATTTCCAAGGTGTGTTTAGATATTTAGTATCATTCAACGCCTATGTATAATATAGTGCATATTGTTGTGTTTTAATCCTAATATGTTTTATTGTATATTAAATTGTTTCTCAATTGAAACTACATCTATTTGTGGTGAGTGGTTAGAAATTCTGCCACAATATTGTTGGAGTAATATATGATGGGATTTCATTAAGCAGCAGCTTAAGAAATGAAAGTGCAAAGCAGGTCATCCAGAGCGCGAACCACTATACTGCAATACAATAAAGGTAATTATCTTCTATTGTAACATTAATTACTGTTATAGGATATTACATTCGCAATAAGAATTAGTAACAAATAAGAAACCATTCAACGATAATTTAATAAAAGCGCTTACCCTACTGTGCATCTACGATTATTGACAAACAATATTGCAAAAACAATGCATGGTATTAAAGCAAATACATTTAATGATATGCGTATAGAATTACAATGGCGAAATTATTATGTTCAAGAACATATGTTATGTCATAAATCAGATAGTTATTTTAGCGTCATACTCATCAAACGCAGTTACGCTGTCCTGCGCCAATTTGGGAGCTGTGTCTTTTGTGTCTTTAGCAAATTTCAATAGGAAGACAGTTATGTACATGAATTACCAAACAAGTATACAAGGCTCGTTTTTGGCAAAGTTCGACTCTATATTTAGCTGAAATGAATAGGCAGCACTTCAGCACTACATATGTTTCCTATCTGTTAAGTGATTAGATCAACAAGTGATATACAAAATATGTCTTTGTAGAAAATCAGACAATCACACGTTTTGGTGTCTGGTTTTCTTGATAAAGAAATTTTTTCTAATAATGTCTTTTATCTGACGTTCTGAGATGGACTTGCGAGAAATCCTTTCAACATTGTGGGGTTTTGTTACTATGTTAGTAGAACAGTGTTGGTAATCTTGGGAATCCTGATGTAATATTTTGAAATATGGTGTCGATTTCATCAGATCGTTTTTTCTGTGCAAAGATGATTTCATATCATATCAATTTAGAATATATCCTTTAAATTTGTATATATGACTGTGTATTTATTTTCGCAAACTATTTAGATAACATACCACAACGTTTGTGAATTCTCTATATGGTGGTTCACGTATCTGTATAATATTTAACCCATTTCATTGTCACCAATAGAACGATCTCAAGCCTACTAATTATTAATAAGATGATTTATTCCATAAGCCCTTGGACCACTGTGCATTGATATTGTGCTATGTAGTTGCCTGTACGTCATCGATTTAAAGTGCAATGAGTAGAATAAGACAATATTAGAATATTATTTATATATATATATATATATATATAAACTCTAAATAGTTGATTTAATATAATTACCAAGCAAATAAAAGACAGTAGGGGGTGTCGTTAAAACACAGCTTTAGGATGCACCGCCATGAAGTCTAGAATACAGCACATTATCTGCATTATTGTCGACAATCGAGGTGACTTACTGTGTAGTCCATTTATTGCTGTGTTTTTATCAGGCCTGCTTTCCATAAACTATAACACATCTACCGCAAAATGTTGCCCACAATTCAAGCACCTGAATCTTTAATTATAATGGCTGATGTATTCCAGATATCTAATGTGCTGTAATTTTAAACAGATGGCCCTAACATCTTATATCTAGTAAGAGAACTCAGTTTGCATATTGTAATATCATTTTCTTTTCGTGGTGGTGGCTTTCAGGTGGAGGCCAATATGAAGACGGCAATCCTCAATGATTCGGCACGCCGTGGCCTCTTCTTCCACAAAACTGCAGCTGAAGGTAGTCCCCCAAACTATTACAGTTCCCATCTCAGGGCAATCTGTATATTAATCAGATAGCTAGCACTAGCATATCCATGGTGGATTCAGGGTGCATTACACGATGTCAGAAATGCATTCCTGAGACTATCACAGTAGTACTTTGAAATGTATTCCAATGACTTGACTAGCATACATTCCTCTCACAATTAGACAGTTGTCGTAATAGACTAGACACTAGTGTACTCCTGGATCCACCATGTGCTTAAGGTGTGTTGTTTTGCTGAGAACCAAATTCATCGCTATGTGTTGGAGCTATGTGTTAACATGTCATACACCAACTTACGTCTCTGTGGAATTTCTGATTCCGTAATTTTTTCCGTAACCATCAACTAAAATCTATAATGACAAAGTAAGAAAAGCAGCTCATGTTAAACATTGGTCAATTAATATGGGGGGGGGGGGAATGCTATAGGAATCGTGGTTGGGATCAATAGCTATAGATACTGACTGTTACATTCTGATTATGATTAATGATAAGATTATTTGAAATACCTGTGAAAATATCAATACTACACATTCGGGAAAATAGAGAGGTATCATCCATAGCATATATGTATAGTAAGATAGATAGAGAACGATAATTACAAATGATTTATTACTATTAGATTTCATGATTTTTTATTCGTTTGCATTAAATGGGTGGTCTCTCCGGATCAAATATGATATTCATAGAAACCCTAAGAATGAAAATATCCAAGAACATAATATAATAATCGTATTAATTTGGAAACTGCCAGTGTGTTCTAGGAGAACCATCGGTTTAATTAAAGATAAATGGAGCACGTATGGACTAAGAGTTCGGAATGTTGCTACTTTATAACTAGTATGACAACTTGTGAGCCATAATGCATAATTATACTATTTTTTTTATTTCACAGAGTAATTTTGATTATAAGACTGTAGTAAATATCAGTGTGTACATTGGGTGGCATAGGCATATCATGCAGACTTCATTGCATACTTTTGACTGCAATATAAGTGATATGTGTAGCAAGTTTCACCACCTCGTTCTTGTGAATATGTATGCAAAATGGTTATCTGTGAATCGCCATTTTGCTAGCAAGTTAGACATGGGTGCGTTTCAGGTCAGAATCTATGTAGATGGAATCTACCATTGGATGATATGATTTGTAAAATCTATTGGCAATATCCTAGGGTCTGTGTAGCTGTTTGTGGTAGGAAATGGTTACTAAATCTAAAGATATTTACGATAACAGACTCTAGTACACTGCAAAGAATAATTGACATCCTAAAATACCATGGACTATTTCAGTGAGACATCATTTAAATAATATATATATATATATATATATATATATATATATATATATATATATATATATATATATATATAATATATATATAAATATATATATATATATATATATATATATATATATATATATATATATATATATATATATATATATAAATATATATATATATAAATATATATATATATATATATATATATATATATATATATATATATATATATATATATATATATATATATTATTGTACATGTATGGCCCATAGCTTCGGCTTCTTGTTCTCAGTTTCAGAGGTTTTTAATTTTAGATTAACCATGACCAGTCACATCGGTCAAAGTTAAATGAGCAATAGATGTCCAATAAACAGCTTTTTTACAGTTAATAATAATAATAATAGCTTGTAGTCGTGTAGCTTGTAAATGGCACACCATCCAAAAACCGACGTTTTTGCCAACCTTGATGTGTTTCACCATCACCCACACCTACCCCACACCAACCCCAGTCCTTGTGTGGAGCCTAGTGTAAACGTTGATCATATACGTAACTAACATATCAACTTTGGTTGAATTCCGCCAAATCTTACTTTCTGTACCCCCCCCCCCTCCCCCACACACACACGTACGTACGCACGCACGCATGTACGTACGCACGCACGCACACACATACACACGCAAGCATGTACGCACGCACACACACCCTTAACCCCACCCACCCCACCCGAACTCCACCCTGTACACACCCACACCCTTGAGGTGGATCCTATTGAAAATGTTATCTTGCAGTCTGCAATGGTATGGGTAACCCACATAGAAAAATTGATTTTGAAGTCCCCAAATGGTTTTCAGTGGAAATAACCAGATGAACAGGTGGAAAGAGGGATCGAAAGACCAATGGACAGTGGAAATTGTGATATTCCCTCCATTTTCCCAAATCCGTTTGGTGATGATGATGTACTGAATAGCATTTCTTTAATAAGAATTGCTAAGATAGTTGAGGTATGTGTGCGTGCGTGCGTGCGTGCATGCGTGCGTGCGTGCACACCAGCTTGCAAGCGTGCATGCATACATGTGTGCGTGCATGTATACATGCGTGTGTGCATGCATGCTGTAAATGATATGTGTGTGCTCCTGGACATCAGACTATATCTATATCTATATTATATTCGTAGTGTGCATGTTTAAATGCTGACAAGTTGTCATCTGTGTGTGTGCGTGCGTAGTGTATGTACATGCATGTTTACTTGCACACATTGCAGATGCTGTATTGAAGAATTCTGTAATTACCTGCCATAGTTATTTCAGTGTTATTTTGGCGTGTTTTTTATATTGTAATCTGATTAAATCTTGATAATATATCATCTAAATAGTCGATTGCAAGATATATCGTGTTAGATCTTTACTAATTGTCAAACATGACATACATGTTTGGAGTTGGAAATATGTACAGAGGTATTATAATTGATCCTTTCGATTAATAGTTTGTACTCTTTAGGCTGTCCAGCCGTGAATATATTAAACTGTTTGTTCACTGCGTATTCTCTCATGTTTTTTAGACTTGGAAGAAGAGACTGTAGCGTCCATGCCCATTAATGACATCATAAATGGAAAGGTATGTTAACCACATAACTCAGTATGTTGAAAATGTGACATAACTGATGAGGGTTTTGGATAAAGTGATAAAATAATGCTTTTACTAATCTGCAATTTGGAAGATACCATTTGTGCAGAGTTTCATAGGGTGGGAATATATAGTCAAAGCTGATTAAATACTAACATTAACAGGATAACAACAATCAGTGTGGTGTTAATACCGGTAATCTATTAAAACAATGTGTCTCACCACTCATGGTGGACTAGTGTTACAAGCCTTGTTGTATTACCATCCTGTACACAAGCTATTTAAAGTTCTCTATATACATATCAGTGATGCGCCACCATTTAGTTGGACATTTGTCTGCAGCATATTCCTTCACTCTATCGTCTGTACTGGCTGGATACTGTCAACCAAAACCCCAGTATCACGCGTGCAGTGAGTTATTTATGAGAGAAATTTAACATTGAAAGAAGACATCGATTGTATTTTTATATTTGGCTTATATAGGAGATATATTTCAATTCACATACTATGTTATAGCAATGCTATCAATTTAACTTGTTTTTGAAAAGGTTTAATATAGAGAATAAAACAGATTGCGTATATTACAGAGGTAAAACTATGTTGTGAGAAATTATTTTTGCATTGAACAGAGCCCATGCCGATTTTATGTCATAGAATAATGTGACCTTGGTATTGACTGACCTACTCTCACAATGTACTAAGTCTGTGAAATCAACATCATCATTTGTGCATAGAAGGATCAATTTCAAGCTAAATCCCACCCTCTGTTTACGCATGTTGAAATCAACTTATATAATCTGAATCCTGAATTTCCAGAATTTCAAGGTAATTATACATGTGGGCTTTTGTATATTCTGAAACTAATTTGAATGGGTGATGTTGCAGCTTATGGCAGCAACAGATCCCCATTAAATTAATTTCAAAATATTTAACAAAATTGCAAATTCATCAAAGACGCACAAATTTGTACACTACTGACAGACTTTTCGATGTTCGTAATGCTAATCATTATAATTTTGATATACGCTAGCAAGTGAGATAATTGATTATGAGGTCAGATACTCAGTTACTTGAGTGACAGATCGGATCCCTCTATTATTTGGTATGCAGGTCACAACATGCTAGGACAATGTCCAATAAGCCATGAATGGAACAGACATAGTGCAATTATTATGAAAATTATGAAAGATAAAATAATATATTATTTTTAATCTTATAAAATTATGTCGGATTGTTGTAAAATAGCTCTATAAACAACATTACCAGAGCATAGATTTCTATTGAAATATATATTGTTCTGAAAATGTATGGTAATTGGAAATATGTAAGTGAGACATGCGTTCACTTCAAAATCTTGCTGTTGAATGGCGCAATGCTTAGACGACACCGGAATAGGGTATAAGAATAGGGCATTATAATTTGTTTGTGAATGTTACTAACAATGGTCAAGCATGTTAGCCTCTGGTACACATGTTGAAGCTTGGCATGTACCTGACACACCAAGGACCAGTAAGTTAATTAAATCTAAAAATATGTGCATAAGTAACTAAGGTTTGTGTAAGTCTAATAGTAGAAAACATTAGTCAGGTATTTGTAAAACTTATGAACCCCTTCTGAAATTGACCCCAGGAATGAGATCAACATGCATGGTGTTATCTTTAATGTCCATTAGGCTTTTTAATGGTACATCTTCTAAAGGGTTCCCCATCACTCTTGCAGTCTATAAAAAGAAAGCATGCACCACTGAGAATTCATGACAATGCCCTTTGGTGCAAAGAATTCTCCTTTGGTTTTTCTCAGTCGATGGCCAATGTTCTATAGCATTTAATTGGAAATGGAATTCTGTCATATATAGATGGCATTATTATTGTTCGAGGTAATACCAAAACACTACCTGTTTGTTTAGATGTGTACACAATTGGTTATGAGTTGTAGTGTCGGAATTAAAATCACACGACCTCCCTCAACTGGCAGCCGTTCGGCGATCCGTGGCCCCACTGCCATCTCAATCCCTGGGACATAGGGTTGTTGAGATATGTGGTTGGTGTATGCCTCTAGATGGAGATGGGAGCTATGCCCCCAGGGATTGAGAGGGTGGTGGGGCCACAGATCGCTGAACGGCTGCCAGTTGAGGGAGGTAGTATCATTTTAATTTCGATACTACTACTAGGCAAAATGATACGCACTGGGTGTGTGTGTGGGGGTGGGGTGGGGGGAGGGGTCGCGATGGGTCTTTATCTAACCTGGTCATATTACCCCAGCCCTAGTGTCTTACCTAGTTTCGAAATTTCAGGTAAGTTCTAGCGAGGTCTTTTGATCAGATTTGAACCCCAGTCTGCAGCCTGGGAACCCTATGCAATTCAATAACTCTTGATTGACCCAGCGCAACACCACTAAAATCTCGCCTCTTAGTAATCTTATCTCTGAGCGCGAGTTGTAAAATTGCTGTTACTGCATTATCTCAAAGTGATGTCAAGATCTAGAGTGACTGATAAGCGCAGCAATACAGCAACGTGAGAACACATAACTTATCAGCTATAATTACCAATGCATACATGGTCGAGGTAGTTATGCAGTGGATCCTCGTTTTGTGTTTATTAGCAAACTTAAAATAACAGGTTGAAATCTCACTATTAGCATTTGTGGATAACTCGGCCATTTCTGGTCGATGATTTTAAAATGGTAAACAGTTTTGAAATTCTCGCTTCATTCCGGTCCTGATTGGTACCAAGAACGACGAGAATGAAGTGATTTCGCAGTACAATATAAGCATACACTCTCTCACAATACTTACATGTGGATCTGACGCGTGCACATGCATGCTATGCATTCTTACGGACTTAGTCATACCTCTCTCATAGGGCTTTATACACGCGTCCATACTATCCTATTCAGGGGGCATGCATGCGCACCGCCTCCCCATACACTTAGAGACAGGCATCCACAGGGTTATACACCACCCACGGTACTGATCGCCACACATAATAGGTTCTGAACACCAATTTATAGACAGGCATCCACAGGGATATACACCATGACTACTGTTGCACAGCTTTGCGCTATTGCAAAGCAATTCGGCCTTAGAGGCTACTCTAAGGCCAAGAAAGCCGACCTGCTCCAGATGATCGGACAGGTCCGTGATGAGGAGGGGCGACCATCCACAGGGATATACAACATGAGTACTGTTGCACAGCTTCGTGCTATTGCAAAGCAATTCATCCTTAGAGGCTACTCTAAGGCCAAGAAAGCCGACCTGCTCCAGATGATCAGACAGGTCCGTGCTGAGGAGAGACAGAAGCGACTCTCCCGAGCAATGCAGACAGGAAGGTTTCCAGTGCTTACCAAAGATGATCCTTTGAATCCCCACAAGAAAGCGCAGCGGATCGGTGAGCATTGTCAGTTGGACGAGGAGATGACTGCTAGCTTGCAAGCCAAGACTGTAGCGAGGCGGATGGCGGACCATCCACTGGAGCACATACCTCCCCTATGCAGGATCGCTAAGCGACTGATGAGGGGGGGGGGGGGGCTGAGGTCTGAACCCTTAGCCCAAAGCATAAGGCGAGAAGGCGAACACATTCGCGACCAGCGGCTCGGTGAAAAGGAAACAGAGGATAGAGGATGCTGGTCAGTACGCTGGACATTCTTCAGAGGTCTAGAAGGAGATCTCATAGGCCAGATCATGCAAAAGATCCAGCAGACAGTCCAGAACGCCTTCTACCTCTGCTACACCCATACCTATCGCATCCGTCACATCGAAGACGGTAGGGTGATACTCTTCCACAAGAATGCTCCAGGGAGCCCGTGGCTGAACACGTTAGGAGCAGCTCAGGACTGGGTGGCAGCAAGAGAGCAAGCCTGCCTCGACACAGACAATATCGATCGACCCAACGCCAAGTGGGCTTTCGTTTGATCAATCAACATTGAGGTCAGGGCTGTCATTGACCGCCAACCTCTGCTTGGGACAGGCCCCCTCCCAGACTGACTACGACAGAAGAAGAGTATGACTGCCCTCGACACCTACAGGGACAACATGTGTCACTGAAGATGTCTAGTAGTCTACTGAGCAGCGAGAGTTGATAGAAGTACAGCTCCTGCACGAGAGCTTGCCACACAGTTCTACGGCAAGACAGTACCTGATGTCCGCATGACCTCGCTGGATCAGCTGGATAAGGTAGAGTTCTTCATCAAGATCGGGATTTTCGTGTATGAACCAACCGAAGAGGGCACCTGGCATTTTATCAGGCAAGCGGCTCACTACCGTGACACCATGACCATCGGAGTGTGGGACCACCACACCTTCTACATCAAGAACATCTCCAAGCTGGCACATGCACTAGTCTGCAGTCACTGTCAGCAGAGGTTTACACAGGCATGCAATCTTCAACGCCATGCTGATCACTGTACAGGCGGCAAAACAAAAATCGTGTGTGCTGGCGAGAAAGTTGAGGTGCCACAGTCTGCGTATGAGAAAGACTTCTATCCGCCCCAACCATCCAGTTCAGTGGCTACTCGTTGGATCGAGTATGAGTCGAGAAACAGAGATATACACATACACCATGTATAGTGTGAGCATGGTGGCGAGTGTTGGATCGAGGGTGCTCCCGTAGATGGTTATGATCCGACCACCAACACCGTTTACCAGTTCCATGGCTGTTACTGGCACGTGTGTCCACATCACCAGCGAGGTGAGGATGCCGAACAAAGATACTGCAGTCCTGAGAGAGAAGCTGAGAGCCTCTGGATGCACGCTTGTGGTACAGTGGGAGTGCTGTATAAAATGCTGCCCATGCGTCCCTAAACGAGTTCGGACTGTTCCATACCCACACTTCATAGTTTACGACTTCGAAGCACTCCTAGATGGTATCAAGACTCATCCTATGGAGACTCTCACGATGGAGGGTACTCGCATACCTATCTCTGTGTCAGTTGGCTGCTCCTTAGAGGGCGCCACGAGTGAGCCCACCTCTGTGTCAGTTGGCTGCTCCTTAGGTGGCGCCACGAGTGAGCCCACTCACCTCTGCAATCCTGACCCCAAAGAACTGATCAGAGAGTTCATGCTGGTGATCCAACGGTAAGCATCTCTAATCCGGACAAGGGTTAGGGAACAGTACATACCAACAGACCTGGACACGCTCCCAAAGCAACAGCAGCGACTGATCAACGAGTGGTGTGACCAAGTGCCTGTACTGGGGTTCAACTCTGGGCGGTATGACCTGAACCTCATCAAGAAGTACTTTGCCGATGAGCTGACTGACAGTACAGGTACAGTGAAAGTTGCCAAGAAGGCTAGTCAGACTATGTTCCTCATAACACCTGAGCTACGGTTTCTTGATGTGCTGATCTACCTCGGCCCAGTAGACTCGTACGAGGTATGGGTCAAAGCTTACGGGTGTACACAGCAGAAGAGATGGCTCCTGTATGAATGGTTTGGCACACATGAGAAGCTCAACTATCCAGGGCCTCCTGACTACTCAGCATGAACATCTAAGCTCAAGGGTGGCTACCTCTTGACGCGAACAGAGTGGGAACAGTGTAACCAGACATTCAGCGAGCATGGAATGCGGACATTCGCCAACTGGCTGTGATATTACAACGACCTGGACGTCAGTCCATTCATCGAAGCCCTAGAGAGGATGTGGGAGTTCTACACAGAATGAGAAATAGACATCCTCAAAGATGCAGTGTCTCTCCCAGGTGTGTCACTGCAGTATCTCCTATGTGGAACTGCTCAGCACATGCTGGATGTTAGCCTCTATTCACCAGACAAGGAAGCCTACGAGATGCTGAAGGGTGCTGTTGGTGGTCCCAGGATCATGTTCACCAGATACCACGAGGCCAGTGTGACTCGAATCCGCCAAAGTGAGCGTGTCTGCCAACGTCTACTCGGCTATGACGCAAATGCTCTGTACCTGTCAAGGATGGCCCAAGAGATGCCATGTGGTCAGGAGACAGTGTGCCATTGGTCCGGTGCCAGTGGGGTAGCTAGCTTTAAGGAGGCTCTCTTAGCACACAGCTGGTTTGGGTTTGCTGAGGTGGATATAGAGGTCCCCAAGGCTCTGTGGGCAAAGTCCGAGGAAATGCCTCCTCTCTTCTATAACCGGGAGATCCTGGTAGAGGCAATCTCGTTTGAGATGATGGCATATCTAGGACGAACAGGGAGGAAGCTGGTCGGTGCCCTCTCTGGCAAGAAGCGGCTGTTGTACGTCCAGACCCTCAAGTGGTATATAACCCATGGCCTGGGGATCACTGCTGTATACAGCACCATAGACTATGTGGCCAAGCGCCCATTCGAGTGATTCTTGGAGAATGTTACGGAGGCCGGCCGCTCGGGAGATGTAGATAAGAGCAAAGCGCACTTGGCAGATCTCTTCAAACTCCTCAGCAACAGTGCCTACGGGAGGCTCATCGAGGTCCTTGAATGCCATAGCAACACCAGCTTCACGAAGGATGAACGCATGGTAGACAAGACCCTGCATAGTGCATGGTTCGAAGACCTCGAGTAGATCGGTGAGTCATACGAGCTCCAGAGTCGCAAGCCTAGAATCACCATTCGAACACCCTTCCAGGTGGGGAGAGCCGTTTATGAGCTCGCGAAGCTGTGAATGCTGGAGTTCTACTATGACTTCCTCGATCACTACGTAGCTCATGACAGCTTTGAGTACCTGCAGATGGACACTGACTCTGCGTATATTGCTATAGCAGGCTCCAGCCTCGACGACGTCATTCGCCATGAGATGCGAGGAGAGTACCAGGCTCATAAGAGAGACTGGCTAGCTTGGGACAAATGGTTTGGACAGACTCTGGGACTGTTCTTGCTCGAGTTTGAAGGCTCTCATGGCATCCCTCTCTACTCCAAAAGCTACTACGTGGAGAGCGCAGCTGCAAGTAAGTGCTCGGCTAAGGGAATGTCAAAGTGGCAGAATGAGGTCTCTTGGCAGAGGCTATACAGCGCCCTACATGGTGGGGTGGACAAAGCTAAAAACCGAGGCCTATGCATGCACAACCAGAGTAGGGTGACATATGTGCAGGAAAATCTCGGACTCCACTTACTATGATAAGCGCCATGTGCTGCCAGATGGTGTCCATACCGAGCCCATCGAGCGATATATCCCTCATGAACAGACAGCAGCGGGTTTGAGCACTCCGCATGGTGGCAGCTGTGTATCTGTAGGGACTAGCCAAAGCTCCTCTCACACAAACGGTCGCCTGGGACCGCTCGTCGGGTAGTACAATGTAGGATGCCCATCCGCCTCCACATACCTGTCAAGCCCGTGAACATCTATCGACCAGTTAGGGTCTGTTGCATGTCATCGACCATCTTCCAGCTCACCAGGCTCATACAGGTACCAAACCAGAGGATCAGGTGGTAGGCACTCCTCTCCCTAGTTCGCTCCTGCGGATGGTGGGGCAACAGAGGATCGTTGGATAGCCTCTACTGGCTTCTTACCAGGTAACTGAGTAACCTCAGTATTGGATCTCTCTTCCACCGTGGGGAAACCTTTCACCCACACCCTGGAGCGATCACCAGGACACGCCATCTCCTGAGAATACTGATGTGGGAACAGTCTTTCTGCCAGACTCCGGTTCCAGTGCTCGACGATTGCCTGGGCATGGTGGTGACCAACTTCACCTCGTCTTATCGCCACACCATGTTTCCGCATGAGGGCTGTTGTCTCGCCCCTGAACTCCTTACTCTCAACCACCTGTAACAATTCTGGCCACTGGCGGGCTTTACCGGATCATCATAGACACTGCCCTGCAGACTTATCTGTAAGCGGTATAGCAGCCTTGTACCTACTGGCGACATCGACGATGGTGAGGGAATACTTGTAGGTCTTACATGTTCCCTTGCTGGAATGGCTGGAACACACTCTGTCATGTGGAAAGAATAGAACATCTGCCTGGTGAACTCTGTTCGGAACAGGTTCATCGAAATGTGCACGCCTGATGTGCCGTGGATGGGGTCTGTATATCTGCCACATCGCCTGATGGCTGAGCCACTGGCTAACCACCTCCAATGTGAACTCCAATGTGATGTGCGAACCTGAGTAACTGGTGAGGCTCGCGATAATATCCACCAGGCTGGTAGTAGAGCTCCTCAAGAGAGCCGGTTGATGAACTCCCGGATTTCATCACTGATGTCGACTCCTGTTCTATTACATATGGCCTGGGCAAACTCCAGACAGGCGAATGGACGACCATCATTCATCCAGCCATCGATGAACACCTCTTCGAATACCGGTGAACACTGCTGTCTAATCTCTGCAACGCTGGTGCCATCACTGAAGGGTAGCTTATCGACAAAGGCTTGCCAGTTAAGGGACTTGACCAGGTCATACAGAGACACCATCCTTATATAGTATGGCTTAAATGTTCGGCAGCCCAGATGGCCGCGAGTGCTATGACAACGTATGGTAGCCACGGGCTTGCGACTCCGAAGAGCATACCTACCCCTGAAGCGATGGCTGGTATGGCTTCAGAAATCTTCTCCACCCCATGGTGAGCATTGTTGGCGATCTTGCGGACTGTCTCGCCAGCCTTCGTTGTGAACAGAGCGATCAGAGCCCCAACTGCTGCCAGTGGCCCGATAGAACCTTTTACTTAAGTGCGATAGATTCCTTTTGATCTGTATACTAGCTTGCTGGATTCAGGCGTGGTCTCCGCATCATACTCACCCACGGTCTCCGCTACATCGTAGTCATATGCATCATAATCCTCCTCATCATAGTCCCCCATATATTTCTAATCATCTATATCCTCGATTGGATCAGTCTCTGGTTCATACATCGCATCGCCGTGGTCCGCAGTGCAGCTATATAGTAGCTTTAAACTGTAGTTTATAGCATGGCATCTGCAATCTTGAATGCGGGCGTGTTTGCCTGAGCGAACTGGGGACTCAGCTTCGCCGACAAGAAGGCGGCAGAGGTCGAGCTTGAGCCTCATAACCAGGTGATGGAGAAGCTGTCTAAGGAGAAGTTTGAGTACAGCAAAGCCCTCGAGCATATGCGCCAGAGGGAGGCACGACGATGACAACTCCCAGCGCAGGCCAACCAGAGCCTCAAAGAGGCAGATGAGAGTCGATGAGTACTACGAAGCAATATCTGAGCCAACGCTCGACTATGAAGCATCGACAGGTCAGAAGACAGCAGAGCTTATAGTAGTGGTGGCAGCTGTAGTGGTGATGGCAGGAGTCGTGCTCTATGCATGCTCAAGCTGAATACCTGATGTGTTCGACATGCATACCTTAGCATAGCCAAAGTAAAGTACCGTCACACCTAATGAGCGAGTCCCAGCTATGAGGTTTCCGATGTTGAAGCTGAGCCGGTTGCCCTGATTAGGTGGCATGTCCCTGCCCCAGAGGTGGTGACAGCCCTCGAGTCCTGACTCGAGGTCGTCGCTTCCACTGGTTAGGCACAGAAGTGCATATGACTTAGTTTTCTGTCTGTAGAGATGGCAATCAGCCAGCTTGCGTACCTCACCAAGAACATTGGTCCCAGCAACCACAAGCTTGAAGTCGTCTAGCTTATCCACCTGCGTGTGACACAGTCCAATGCATCACGATGCAATGTCAGCTCTACCCGTTGGTTAGCTGTGGCTTGGACCTGCTGGTGCTCTCACTCCAAATGCACAATCCGCTGTTTGGAACCTGTTTGCTTCAGCTCCTGGTCATTCTCCTCATGCCAGACATGAAGTCTTGGAGCATTCATTGTCGCATCTGCGAGCTGCTCTGTGTACACCCGGAGGAACAGCCTATCCTTCATGGCAGCCGGATTCACGTGTGTGTTCTCGAGGAGGGTTAAGAGTGGAACTGCCACAGGCTTCTCGACAGTAATTCTAATTCCGTGAACCCCTCATTGCACCCCACCGCGTAGTACCCCTTTCCCTTCGCATAGAAGGTTGGTCCACAAGCCAGCGGACCTAGGACTCGGTACTCATCGTTCACATAGGTGGTGTCCACGGTGCTGTTGCTCTGCACGATCTCCCACCTGTTCAGAACCTGCAGGAGCGCTACCGTCTATTCTATTGTGCTCTGAAGATTGAACTCGCGTGTCATGCTCTTGATCTCGTGGATCTGTGCCGAGATTGCAAAGTCAATGTACTTCCCAGCAGTGGACAACGGGTTCTCATCATGTATACTGGGTCAAATGACTGTCAGGTAGTCCTTCCGAGGATCAGTGCAGTGAGATGTCGTGGGTTCAATGGCCCCATCTGGATGTTGCACATACTGCAGCATGGTTACGGTCTGGGTATATATAGAGGTTTTAAACGGCTGCCATGTTTGGTAAAGTTCTCCAGTAGATTGGCTATAGGCAGCAGGACAAGTCGGCACGACAGTCAGCATGACAGCCATGGCATGCACTGTTCCACTGTGACAGGATCCGAGGACTGCTTCGTGACATCAACATTATCCACGAGCGAGCCAAGGTCACACCTCCGTCTGATGCGGAGATACTGGCCTCCATAGAGGAAGAAGTGTCAGCTCATAGTACAAAAGAACTCCTGACTCGGATACTGTACCAGAAGTTTGACAGCACCCAGGGCATGGTACTACCCAACCTACCTGTGGCCCCAACAAACAGTCCTGTTATTCTAGCTCTGCAAAGGGAGAGGGTCGGCCTCAAAGATCTACTAATGGTCGGGAGGTGGGCTGCCGTATGTAGACTCCATAGCCAGGAAGAGCGTGAGATGCTGGATAGAATCCAGTCTGAAGCAAATAACTACCTCAGGGAGGTGGTCAGTGATGCTGTAGCAGAAGGTACTCAGGAGGGGGTTACTATTGGCCACAAGGAGGCTGTTGAGCACATCTTCAATGAAAAAGGGCGCGAGAAATTGTACAGTGATCTGGAAGCCTTTCTGGAATCCTTAGAAAACGATCCGCACTTCCTGGACTACCTCATTAACACCCCACCCCCACCTGGTACGCCCACTGCCAGCAAGTATGCTGCTAGTTGCGAGCTCACATGGGAAAAGTGTGTTTTCCATGAGTTGCTCAAGCTGAACAAAATCCCAAAGAATGACCCTCGGTGGGAAGAGTTTCTGCAAAAGTATCGTCTTAAGGAGAAGCTTCAGGAGAGGCAACGTCGTCAGAAGGAGAAGAAGAAGCCACAGGCTTCTTCCAAAACTGGCGATGTAACAGTGGAGACCGCGGACGAAGTAGCAGCAGAGACTGCAGCTAAAACTGCCGAAGTTGCAGCGGAGACCGCGGGTCCTCAAGCAGCTGCGGACAAAGTAGCAGAGACCACGCAGCCTTGAAAAAAGTGGCAGCAGAGACTGCCGCAGTCTCCACTCAGTCTGTCAGCGATGACGCATAGAGCAGGCTAGTTTCAGCTTGTAGGTGAATGTCTGTGCCTTTTCCAGAGATGGCTTGAAGTGTGACAGCTCACCTGTCTCCTTGTTGCTGAAGATGAAGCGGTACAGATCAGCTGCCGTCTGTACACCTGTGATAAAGTCCCCTTTGGACTCCTTGAGGGTTAGATTGTCATATATGGTCTCGAGCAGTGCACATCCACACTTGGAGCTGAAGTATAGCAACCGGGCATTGTGGCGGATGTCTGGTAAGATCTCGCGGGTGTACTTCTGAAAGAGGATGAAGACAGTTATCTGTGTGTGCTGGATGCGCCTGGTGATGTTGCTGAGGTAGGTGACTGTCTTCTGGTCCATTGCAGGGTCATCGATAACTAGAACAAGTGGTTCTGTCAGTCGGGCTGCCAGCAGCTTCTCCATCAATACTTGCAGGTTCTGCGTATTGGTGATTGGGCCATTGTACCATTGATCATTACTGTCAACTGCCTCAGCGGCGGAGTCAGACACCAGAAGGATGTATTGAGAGTGTAGATGTTCGGCCAGGAGAGCCCGCAGCAAGATGTTTTTCCCATGCCCTGATGAGGCAATGATCAGCACCAACTGGCCAGCATCGGCCGGCCTACTGTCGAATGATACAGACACGCATGTGGAGGATGGTTAGAACTTGGTCAGCGGTAGCCTCATCTATATCCGGGAGACTAAACGGCAGTACTTCCTGCACCAGCTCTTTCGCCTGCAGAGTGGGGAATCCTGCACCTCCGGCGGATACGAAGGATGCGACGGAGGCATCAAACATGAAATGCCAGCAGCAGATGAGAAGATAGCACAAAGGGCCTGTGTCAGCACCCACAGTGTCTAGTACATCCAGTATCTGTATTATACATGCACGGGAAGCCATGACTATCCTGTGGTCTTAAACGGCAAACCAAAGAACCCTGGCTTCTTCACATCTGGTAGCCGGAGGCTGGCGGTAGCACCTGCACCTGTTTGTCCGTCGACAGTGATATGGCTCAGGCCGAGGGTGCCTATCGTGAGATTCTCTCCATCCTGTCGGAATGAGCTCCATGGTTTCAGGAGATCCTTAACCAGGTCCTGTGCATAGGACTCAGCCATAAACTTGATGGCTGCAGCCTCATTGACTCCACGCATACCGAGCATCGTCGCCCTCTCCTTGATGCCCATCCCCTTGTATACAGTTTGGCCTTGTTAATGGCTGATTGTCCTACCGTATCAGTGTTCCCGATGAGATCGCGGGCTGGGATTGTACCTTGGATCTCCCGTGGATTCATCGAAGTCTAGGAAGGAGATAGGGGCAACAGTGTCCTCTGAACCGAGGCATGCCTCGTCCAAGTGAGCAAGATCGCCTAGCCCTTTGCTTTCTAGGTCAGTGAGTGACAGAGGCATAGTGCTATATACAGACGGCTTAGACCTACTAGTCATACGCCCAGTGAAATAGTTGGGTATAGGAGGACCACTCAGTCAGCCAAAGGAATAGGTAGCAGTGCTCAAGGTACTGGCCCTCTCTGCAGCGGCATGCCTTGTGGGCGGTCAACCATTGCCAGGCATTGGCAATCCTCAGTCCGCATGCTCGACTATGGGCTACACACCGCCCTCTGGTACGCCATGCCTCATATGCTGCAGGGGTCTCGTGATCCATCTCTCACTATTCAGAGGTGTTAAACGTAAGCGACGATGATCTCGGCCATTGGGCTCATTGCTAGCCCTAGAACCGTGACCTCCATTGGTGTAACACGTTCACCCTAATCTTGGTGGCAATCTTTTGGATGGGGTGAGTTATTCGGAGACAGTGCCCAGCCATCCCACTCACCACTGTAGTGAGGACAGCCACAGTGGCGGCAGGAAGAACCTCATTTCCCCCTGTCATCTTCACCATGGCCACATTCGCCACCACGTTACTGGCGACATGGACTGCCAGAGGTTTTGCTATGGTCAGTAACTTCTGTGTCTTGGTTCACAGCAGGTTCTCCACCTTCTGAAGACTCGCCTGACTCTCAGCAGTTGCTTCACGAACTGTACTGTTGATGTCATTGTTTAAGCACTGAGTAAAAAATGTAGTTAAATGTCTGTGTCCCCTGTCGAGAGAGCTAATAAGATCTTCCCAGTCTGCATCTGCCACGTGGCCAGGTTGGTACTCAGGAATATTCATCTCTCTATTGAGACATCTTAAGCATGTCCAGGCTCATGCTATGTGAGAAGTACTATGATGTCTTCCGGAGGGAGTTGAAGGACTACAAGAAGAAGACACGAGATGAGCTTGCTCAGCTCTCCAGTGCTGAGCTGACAGAAGAGCTGACAGCTGTGAAGCTCTATCTAGGATTTGGCAAGAGAGAGATCTGCTTCCTCGAAAACCTTATCATGGGCAGGAGTATCGTCGAGCAGCTCCTGTGAGCTAAAGGTTTCTACAAGGATCGGGAGTATCTGTCAGATGTGTTCCAGCAGTTGCAGACCGCCATAGCCTCACTGGACTCAGAGCTGAACAAGGCTCTGCGATACTACAAGCTGGAAAAAGGATGCGCTGCTGAACCCTCCAGCCCTTGGATGTGCATGTTGGCAGTGGGTATAGGGGCTGTAGGGCATGCCAAGCTGATTCCGTGTCTCACCGTGGTCCCCACTGCTACTATAGAGAATCAGTATAGTCTTATAGCTGATTTGCTAGCGGCGGAGTAGGCTGATTCCGAGCGCAATGATAGCTAGGCCTGACATCACACGTAGGGCTACCACACGAAGCGGTGTCGTGTTGACTGGCTGCCGTGTCGACTGGCTGCAGTGTCAGGGTCGGAACAACTGTAAGGCCCGTACTATGCGTAGGTGCATTGATGTCAGCGTTGAAGCCGAAGTGGACACCGGGGAAGCTCCCCTTGACTATCATGTTGTTATAGCCCCTGACTTGGAGGTCCTCGATCGATGTTCACGATCATGTTGCTCGGAATCTAGGTGTGGCGAAATAGCAAAGTCAAGTTTGCAACGGGCCTTCTGCAACCCCTGCTGGAACTTAGCAATAAGACTACTGGGGTCTGCCACGATGATCATATTCTCAACGAGACTGATGAACATGGCCTGGACCTCTGCTCCGCTGACACCATCTATGGAATGCCACAGCTGGGTCTGTGCTGTAAGGCGGCAGTAGCACAGTGCTTCCAGGGACTGGTTGATCTGAATGATCTCTGCTGATGTGAGGCCTGAGGTGGTGTGTGGGACAAAGTACTTCCACACATCTGGAGAGTCCTGCCGCAAGCCAGTGATGTGCATATTTTGCACCAGCGCTCCAGGGTCGGAGTCTGGATCGAATGAGAATGTCGTTGTCTTCCGACGGCCTACTCATCGGGGGGTTCGATAGGGGAATCCTGAGTAGTCATGTTTCGGGTCATCGTACATAACCCCTAGACCACTGTTGTCACCACCATGCCACCGATAGTCTGGGTGAGCGCTGAACTCTCTCTCTCTCTCTCTGTTGTCTGCTGGCCGCTGAGATACTATGACTGTTGAGCTGTTGTCGAAGGCTCATGGAGTATTCGTTGCACCGTGAAGTAACTGTGAACGTACTCCACATCCTGCCGTGGCACACCACACGGAAAAGTTCAGCTGCTGATTCCAGTTGAGAGGCTTGGAACAGCCATCCAAGTATGCGCTGGCTTCGCATCCTTGATGGTGATGGGGCCATTGGTCAGCGGTCGTGGGTTGATGGAGTAGCTGGTTCGGGACCGTCCATCGACTGTGATGGAGAATGGTGTTAGCTCTGGTATATCATCTAGTAGACCTCTCAGGCCAGTCAAGGGCGTACCCAGGAGGGGCGGTTGGCTCCGGATGACTGTCGTGAGGTTCAGTGGGAAGGCTATCTATACTGGTGTTCTTAAATCTACTGTACAGGCAGCACACTATTTGTAATCGTCTCGACTCCAGAGACCAGCGAGGCGACCTCGCCGTAATATCTCGTTTTTAACTCCTCCATATCAACCCGCCTGCTTGAGCCTCTGAGGTATTGCTGTCGCACTTTAGGTTTCTCCGTGTGGTACAGGGCTTGGACCTTCAATATATGGTGGTTCTCTTCATCGGTGACCTGGCCATCCTGGAGAGCTTTCCAGACAGACTCGTCGATAGACCGTAGCATACTCTGTGCCAGTGCCACGTACTTAGCATGCTTCTCCAGCCTCCTTGCGATCTGCCGCTGCCCCACCCCCAAGCCCATGGCCAAGACAGTGGCGACTAGTGTCATGCCACCCAGCGGGATGGCGACGATGCCCCCCCCCCCCCCTGTAGCGAGAGTGGCCACAGCTGCCACCCCAGCACTGGCTCCAATCACACCCACAGCAGTGGTTGTACGCTCGAGGACGTTGTAGGCTGTCTTATATCGCCTGCGCATTCTGCTGTACTTTTTTGCCTCATGAACGAGATTCTGTCTGATGGTATCTATCTGCTGGAGTCGCCAGCTGTGCATGGTACCGCCCTCGTCAGCCGTCAGGGAGGGCTATGGTTCTGGTTGCTTCCAACACTCTGATTTTGCCATAGTATATCTGGAGGCTTAAACGGCATCACCTGCAGAATATGCTCATGAGTCATAGAAGGGTTCATTTTGGAGAGCCTGGTGAACCGTGCCAGCTTGCTGGTGTCGAGACAGACGTCTCTTAGACAGGGGTCATCCATCACTATGTCGGGTGCCAGTAGCTTTCTGAGACGTGACATCTGGAACTTCACCTTATGACCAAGATAGTAGGTCCACCGCTGGATGGTTTTCTTGGTTTTACACTTCTGCGCCACCACCTCTTTCCACTGTATGGCATCTGGCTCATCCTCGTCCGTGGTCTCCGCTGCATCATCCATGGTCTCCACTACATCTGGCTCATCGTCGTATGTGAAGACATCGTCCAGCTTACTCTCCTCCAGGAGGGCCTGCCAGTATCGGGAACCTTCACTGTTCCTTCGCCTCCTTGCAATGCTCGCATTCTGTTGATACCAGCTCTCCCACTGTAGTCGCTCTTCTTCTTGTTAACAGATCTGTTGCTTGTGCGAGCATCTGTGCAGGGGTCATGAAGTGGCAACCCTGTAACAGGCTCTTCATCATCTCGGCAAAGGTCAGATATTCCTGGTGTGATATCATGTCAGGTCAATGAGTAATAAGAGGGTAAACTCTAAATGGGCGTCCGATACCCCATCCGTGCTGGGATATATGTTAATGGAGGGGCTGTCAAATAGGTGATTTACAGGTGTGAACAGGCTAGGACTTATAGCTTTCCATAGGTTGCTGTTGGCACCTGGGAGATACTCTATTACATCCCGGCAGACTTCTACCAGTGAGCTGCTGTGTGCACTGCCCAGAGGTTGATGTAGCACATCAGCGTGTATGTATGTTGTTCCCCACTGGGGCACCTCGAAGAGGACCCATTCTACACAGTACTGTACCACCCATCTCCCCTCTAGAGATGGTGAGATTACGTTCTCACCACCGGAGAGCAGCAGTCGGACAATCGGCATGGTTATATGTCTTGTTTAAACCCCTCCTATAGTGTGCTATGGAACCCATATTTGCTCACTCGACTGGTCTTGCTGACCTGGAAGATGTATACGCAGTTGATGCTGCCAAGGTAGAAGAGAGCGATTGCAAGTCATTCGCCCTACAGTACGAAGCAAACTCAAAGGCATTCTCCCTCCACTCCATTGGTGGTGATGGGGTGGAGCTGCTCACAGACCTCACGGATGTGTCGAAGGAGTGCCTGAGTCGCAACATAGATGGCAGCAAGATCGTGTTTCGGTGCGATTTCCCGAAGAGGAAGTCCATCCTTGGGCTGTTAATTGAGCTCTCGGATACAGAGGTGGCAGACATCAACACCCTAAATAACGATCTCAGCTTTCATCTGGTCAAACCCTATTCGAGCAGTGCCTCGCCGATGGCCCATGATGGCCTGCTATTGATATGGGCAAAAAACCTGCAGTTCATATTTGAGAAGAATGAAGTGTGGTACCGCGCTGGACCTGGGGGTGACTGGCAAACACGGTTTCCCCTATATAGGCCTCTCGCAGTCATTGACGTAGAAGTTACTCCACTCTCCACTGTTGTGAAAAAGGATGGGACAGTTCGAAAGCTCTACAATCGGGGATCATCCTTCCTCACCTACATAGGTGAAGGTGTCTCCCTGACGAGGGTGGGTCTCTGGATCGGGGTTACAGGTGGAAAGCTCCTGCTGCGTCGTCCATCCAATGGACCAGAAGAAGCTGTTAACCTCCAGGAGGGCACCCTACAGGTAGACGGTGTGTCACATGTTTCCAAAGTCAAGGGTGCTGTTAAACTGCTTCAGCGAGTCAGACTCACTAGCCCACAAACGACTCGTATAGTCCTAGAGCTACGTTTCTTAGCTGGCAGCAGAGTGAAGCAGCTAGCCCCTGCCCCTGAGGGGATGAAGATCACTATCGATCTGGATGGAACAGGGCTCGATCTGGCACAGATATTTCTCGAGGGTCTCACTCTGTTCAGTTTAACTCCTCTAATATAGCCATGATTCTCATCATACTGCTCGTGCTGGCGTCTACAGCAGTGGCACAGGGCGCTGAGACTGCCATGATATTGGATGCCAAGTGGGCCCACTTCCGGGATGACCCCCAGTACAATCCTTGGGTCAACCCCTTGCCGCAAAACATTTATGACAGCTTTCACCCACGTAAAGAGATCGAGTCTGTCTGCTACTTCTATCGGATGGAGAGGGTAGGGCGTGTTTGTCTGCTGGAGATCCATGCTCAGCACCAGGTTCTCTGCGTAACATGTGAACATGCCAAAGTCTGCCATGGTTCAAATGCTAATCACTTTAGCATCCTCCCAGGTGAGCGTTATCAAGGTATATGGAAGCCACTATGGGTGGTCCCATCATGCCGATGCGCCTCTGGCAGAGACTACGTGTTTGTCTGAGCCTACACAGAATAGAGAGAGAGAGGCCGGCCCTGTGGTTGATGGCAATCAGTGGTTTATATCACTGTGGAGGCTTGTCTCTAAATGGGCGTTCAGACCCTGGTAGTAGTAGTGTGATACTACCGCCCTCTCAACAACCTATGCCCCATGGATTGCGGGGTGGTGGGGCCCACGGATCTGGCGGCCAGGGAGGTGGTACCCCCATGGTCTCCGCTGCTTGAGAGGGTGGTGGGGGCCATGGCTCCGGCAGGCCATGCGGCCGGGCTGTGGTATCATTAGTAGTATTGTCGGGATTAAAATGATACCACCTCCCTCAACTGGCTGCCGTTCGGCGATCCGTGCACACACCCCCCCCCCCGCCCTCTCAATCCATTAGGGCCTCCTTAGTGATTGAGAGGGCAGTGGGGGCCACGGATCGCCGAACGGCGGCCAGTTGAGGGAGGTGGTATCATTTTAATTCCGACACTACTACTGTTATGCAATGTTAGACTCACAGCAACTTGTAGGACCGTAAATATGTGTAACTCAATGAGGTAAATTTGTGACACATTATTTCTCCTTAAATGATTTGTTAAGATTCAGAAAACGTTTAATCTACATTTAGAATTAGAAATTGATGACATTTAGAATTAGAAATTGATGTAGATATCGTGTTATGATCTTATATAGAATAAAATTAGCTGCAAAGCATAAGGTTATTTCCAGGAAGGTGTGACAACTGGACTCATTCCTATGATGTATTCTTACCTGGAGACGATCTCCATCTCACGTCAAGCTAGATCTGTCATCCACGGACATCTCACCCTGATCTCGAAGAAGGCTTCAGGTAGATACGGATTGAAATTTTGTTCAATTATTTAACTATTTAACTATTTAATTATTTAGCGAAATTAACTATGATAAGTTGCCGAAATATGTTCATCACTGGCTATTGGGGTTGGCGTGATGCTCGCACAAGCACACATGCATGCACACGTCAACAGACGAACAACACAAACACGCTCGTATGTGCGTTTCACGCACGCACACACGCACACACGCACGCACGCACACAGGCATGCATGGACACATGCAGTGCAGCACGCACGCATGCATGCATGCACATGTATACCAATTATCCGAGCATTTAGCTAATGGGTATACATGCAACGTTTCAAACTGTAAATAGACCACTAATGATGTATTGTCAAGTACCGTAAATTACAGACATCTCGACATAGCTCGTAGCATTAAATGCCTACGAATCTTATTGCCATAATAATAACATGTATAGATCTACTCGCATATAGTGGTGCACGATAATGGTCTATATAGCATTGCGATACATACTGCATATAAATAACAATATAATGATTTATCATCGGTCTAAAGGTTGAAAGATACCTTGGTTTGGTAACTTGACAGGTGGTCAGGACACATACACATATTGCAATTCATGTCAACGAAAGTGAGCCTTAAACTGTTGAATATGTTTTTATTCCTTTGACAAGAAACTATTGCTGTGGTTGCAGCAACAGCGTCCTGTCAAAGTAATTTCAAAGTATTTACCATGTAGCTTTAATTTGTTGAAGTGTTTTCAGATGTTTTAAATTAGCGTCATAGGTAAGGACAGCCTCATTTTATCGAATTGTGATATATTAAAATATTGAAAAATCACAGACCCCTACTTACATGTATGAGGTGTGCTAAGTGATAACGTCATAGGAATTGCCTTTTTTACTTCCTGATCCAAATCATTGCTGCCAAATGTCGCAGGTCCTTTAACCAGGAAGGAATCAAATTCATTGTCGTGATATCAGAATAGTAGAGTAGAGATTTTGTGGCTGAATTTTATAATTCTACACATTCTGCAATGATGGCATTTGTTTTACAGATCGGATATAAAATAAGTGTAATGAGTAAATCATATCACATGTCATATGCAAACTATGCCGAGTTCTCTTCCTTTTTTACCTATAAATATTCTGACATGACATACGTCATGTCTGAATTTTTCTAGGTCAGAAAATCAGAGAACTCGAACAACTTTAAAGGTAGTGGCTTTAAATCAGCTTTAGAAAATATATCATGTGGAGCCCATGTGTCCAACATCATAATCATGGTACGTCAGGTGCTAGGTGATGTCGCAATGAAATGGCATTGGTCTACCACGAAAGGGGAAAAGGTCCAACAGGAGGAATCTGAATTACATGTCTTTGGCCACTGTGTATTTTAATAGATAGCGTCATATGCAGCCATAGCTCCCAGTCAAATTCATTTCACATTATTCAACAGTTTACCTGTATAGTTATCTTGAAATTAAGACCCTAGAAATTCAGGGATAAATTGTTAAAATCGATTCCATCGTACCAACAAAGTTGGTGCAAATTGGCTAGAAATTGAGCTCTCTTTTGTTAGAGATTATTTCTACAATACAAATAAAAGAAGCCATATAATTACCATTTGTTGTATCACAGGTGATATCTTAACCACAGCTCAATGGCTCCGCAGTTTTGTACACAAACATCCGGGTTACCTTCAAGACTCGGTGGTTTCTGATGAGATAATCTATGACCTGATGACGGAAATCGCGGAGATGGCATCTGGAAACAGAAAATGCCCAGATCTAATCCCCGAGATGTGATACTAGTTCATTCCATTGTTGACCTTGAAGTATTTCGTAGCTATACATAGGCCTATGCTTGCCAGCATATATTACATACTATGCATGTAAATATGCTTTAACCCTAAAAATGTTCTTACGACTACGACAGAAACCATTTTTCTAGCTTGAGTGTTACAGAGTTGTATACAGTGAAATCTGCGTGACAGTGCATCTTTATAAGTAGATTATATATGGTGAGGTTTGCGATGTTGTAGCACTGGCATCAATGTTCTCAAATTAATATAGTACTATGTTGCTGATTAATCATACTTTACCACATCTTTATACCAAAAGATCTGCCTACAGTATATATCCTATAAACAGTGTTTTGCAATTTGTAACAAATCTGCATGTCAATCTTTCTAAAGCCTTGTGGGACATGCCTATCATGCGCAAAACCAGTAATTAGTGGTCACTAACCACAAGTGGTCGTCAATGCAATCCCTTAACTAGAATAATATATAGCTTTTAATCAAATGACGGTGATTCATACCGTTCATTATGCAGTGGCTGAGAAGTGACATTCATTTTTTTTTTATATTAAATTTTGTTTATAATTACGACTCGAGTAGAAATACTACCTATCGACTTGAAACCATTTCTACTCTAGTAGAAATATTAGGACTCGAGTGGAATTTATCTCCAGTAGAGTAGAAACTATTTCAACTTGAGTAGAAATGTTTCTTTTCGAATTGAAAATATTTTCACGAATAGAAATATTTCTATTCGAATAAAAATATTTCGACTCCTGTTGAAATATTACCACTCAGGTAGAAACTATTTCTACTCAAGTAGAAACTATATCTACTCAAGTAGACATAATTCTATTTGAATGGAAACAATTTCCACATGAGTAAAAATATTTCAACTCCAGTTGAAATATTACCACTCGATACGTTTACTCGAGTAGAAACTATTTCAACTCGAATAGAAATATTTCTACTCAAGTAAAAACTATTTCCACATAAGTTGAAATATTACCACTCACGTAAAACGCTATTTTTACGTGAGTAGTAGTAATGCAATTCAAGTAGAAATATTTCCACTCAAGTAGAACTTATTTCTACTCAAGTAGTATCTCTACACAAGTAGAAGTATTTCAACTCGGATCGAAATTGTGTTGCCTCGAACAGAAATGATAATATTTCTAATATATAAATATATGAATGTCACTTACCCACCACTGTATCATTTGGATGCGTAGTCTAAAAGAACTGAAATATCTTAGCACCAAAGCCAAGTGTTCGTTGTGGACAGGCAATGCACGACTAAAGGTTGGACATTGATACAGTGATCCATACACCTCTTTACATACGGATCAGTAACTAATCACTGCATTAGAACAGTAACTGATACTACTTGACCACTATGGTTCGCAAGAAGTAATTTCCTAATTAAAAGAAAAAATCAATACAGATTTACTGCTTACAGCGTCAACCGTTTACTTAACTGGTTTGAAAAAGTCATTGATAAAAGTAAAATTGCAAATTGTGTTAAACAATCAAAACAATCACGGCAGTGGTTTTGAGGGATGTCTATTTGCAGGCCAAGAGAGACCAACCAGTCAGTACAGTAATAAATTTTGAAAATGGCCATCTCTTGCCATGCAAGTGGACATTGGCATTACAAACAATTGGATTTTCCTGTCAGTCTTGACTATTAATGGCTTCAATAATCCTACGGATAGTAAATGATCCATTCAGAACATTTACTACTGTAATCTTCTGTGCAATACAATCTGGATCAGTACAACATGACAGAGATCTGCGGATATTCTGATGCACTGGTCCATATGGATTAGCATTAGAAAAGGTTAATTCCTAGCCCTGGTGCAACTGTTACTGTACATTCTCTGCAATGGTCATATGATCTTTTGACATTATTATGTAATTAGCCACTTATTACGAATTTGTTGGTGTAAATAAGAACAACTTGTAAAACAATAGAATTAGTTGTTAGCCCTTTGGACCCTGAATTCCCAGAATATCAATTTCATGGTAGTTGTACAGGTAAGTTGTTGAGTATTTTGAAACAGGAAGCAGCAACTCCAAGTCAACTTAGTTTCCAAACACTCAACAGTCAATTTATTAAAATATAAAGGATCTTGGTGTGTTAGTCTTTCTGGTTCAAAGTGTGTGTGTGTGTGTGTGTGTGTGTGTGTGTTGTGTGTGTGTGTGTGTGTGTGTGTGTGGGTGTGTGTGGGTGTGTGTGCACGTGCGCGCATGCATTCGTGCATGTGAGTAAGGAGAACAGAGGGGTCCGATCAGTCAATCGCGTATTTATCGTTATAATCACGCAGAATGCATCGCTTACTAGATGATGTCACTATCAACTAGTGTTGACCACATGAAATGGGCAAATGTATGGAAGTAACAGTGTGAATTGTATGTATGGGTTTGTATGTATGGGTATGGTGAATTTACAGTTAAATAAACATTCTGTTGAATAAGTTGAAATTAATTTGACTGAGCGCTGTTGCTGCCATATGTAGCAACAGTGGCCAGTCAAATTAGTTTCAAAACATTCAAAAGCTTACTTGTAGGCCTATAGTTACCATGAAATTGAGATTATGATAATGCAGGGTTTGAAGTGTTAAACGCACGTACAGAGTAGATGGATCGCCACTAGAAGTGGGTGGGCCATACTTAGAACTGTATACCTCTGTTCCCATAAGGAACAGAGATGTGACTTAGTAAATTATAAACTTTTATTGTCATCATTCGATCAAGCTTAAAAATGTATGGTGCATGTGTTTCTTGCCATTCTTTGCAGTTGCAATACGTTAATAAATATGACACTCATTATCGTTCTACACAGAATCGTGTTCTTGTTATTGTGAAGGATATTCTTATCTGGACGAATAGCAGATTCTGTTTGAAGTCTTCCAGTATCGGTAGCTTCGTCACTGTCGAGACAGCAATATCACGAGTAATTGATTATTAACTGTCTGACTTTTGCAAGCCAATAATTTCTATTGGCAATAACTCTGGACCTGCTGAATAATTTTGAAAATAATTTGACTGAAAGTAGTTGGTGGCCACCAACAACTTTCAGTCAACTTGTTTTCAAATTATTCAACAGGTCCAGAGTTATATCTCATGAAATGTAGTCTGCGGAAATTCAGCATGCAGACAGCTAAATAAATGAGTCAAACATTGTCAACAATCGGTATCACGAAGCACTCATTAAAGTTATCATGAAGCAATATCTAATATTGGGAAATATTAGATATGCTTTTGTCACATTTGGGAATATTGATTCTTCATTTGAGATGCCATATTTAATCTTAATCAAATTAAGTGACGCCATGTATTTAGATTATATATTCTCGCTTTGAGAAAGTTTCATCTATAAAACCAATTTGATACACGCCAAAAGACTTTCCATGCCGCTGGATGCCCATGATAACAGATCTGGCCATAAATAGCGAATAGTAGCGAATAATTATTCGTCAATACAATTTGTGTTAAATCTCAGCAGGTCCAGAGTTAAATTATCTATGGACGAGTAAAACGTGTTAGACATTTTAGAACAAGTTGACTGAAAATTGTTGCTGACTAGAGCAACAACAATTTCAGTCAACTTATTCACGAAATACACTGCAGGATATATAGGTACGAAGTGATATATGCTTTGATAACAATTTGACCGAAAATTGTTGCTGCACGAATATTGAGTGAGATTTTTCTCAAATTAGTCCTATGCTGCTGTAAGAATTACTGACGATATGTCATGTAATTTAATTGAAACTTCTTGATTAAGGCACCATATTGTTAGCTACCAAATCTATTTAGCATGAGTTCTCTGACGCCCTGCCAGAAAAAAATCGTTTAGATGTTTAGAACAGAGAGAAAAATAACGTGAATTATTTGCATTCTGTTGAGATCCAATGTACCTGTCTTCATTTTGTCTGGCTAAATCTGGTTATATGTAGGGCGTAGTATGACTTCAGAAAAAAGTGTATGTATTTTCGCCATTGTGTAATAATAGAAAACTGCAGAAGACATTTGAATTTGTCTACAACTTACTTATTTTGGTACAGATCCAAATACATAGTTAGGTGATTTCACGAATTACCTTGCAATATCGGAACATGGGTTAGAAACGTGATACTGCACACCATTGAGATCAACAGTGAGAATAGGTACCCTAGCCCTTTAAGGCTTTAATTCTCATAATTTCAATTTCAAGGTAACTATACAGTTATGCTGTTGAATATTTAAAAATTAATTTGGCAATTAACCTGTTGTGCTCATAGCAACAGCTCCCGCTCAAATTAGTTTCAGAATATTCAACCGAATATTTATTAAATTGTAACGGATTCGAATTAGACCTTTTGAGTTCAAGGGGTTACGTAGGGCATTGTTTAATATGTAGCTCTAAATACTGGTTCACGATCATTCATTCATTTATCCATCCATCCATATGTCTGTCCGTCCATACGTCCATCCATCCATCTGGCCATTCATTGATTCCTTAGTTCATTCGTTCATTCATTCATCTCCATTCTGTAATTTAATGCCATTCACTTATTAATTGATTCGGTTTCCTTGATTCATTCAAAATACGTCAGGATATTTTGTCAAATCAGACAGCTGAATATAATTTTAAAAGGCTAGCATCCTATAGCAAATGAGGTATCTGATTAATCACTCACTTATCTAAATTCATAATCAAGAGGTCGTTTGATGGCTGATGTCACAATCAAATGATTTACTTTGAAATTGAGATTCTAGGAATTCAGTGTTCCAAAAGTTAAAATCAATTGATTAATAATGTACAAAATATAAAGCAAAACTTGTCACTCAACAGACAAACTAGCTCGTCATTGGCCAATGGCCAGTCCAAGCCAATGCCACACCCCATTATATACAGTAAACAATGATATACATCTCTATACATTTCTGGTTACATGCATATGGTGATGCTGATCTTGGAGTTTTACCTTTTGCTTTGTAATATCGTCGTCGTTTGTGCACGAATATTCTCCAACTCTGATATCTTACCTATTCGGTGGTGACAGAATAAAATGATGGGTAGAAATTATTGAACAACCCTATCCTATCAATGACCGTGATATTTCCACCTCTGCATAACACAAACCTGGTTAAGCACAACCTATTTTGCCTCTATATGTCACGGGTTCTAAAAAAAGGTTTTTAAACAGCAAATTGTCTGATAGTGAAACAGCTGAATATACAATAAAAATTGGAGGGGTTGGGAGGGAGGGTGGGGTGCGTTGAGGTAACTTCGCATCATCAAATGCAATGTCACTTGTGCAAAGTGCAAACCTTGACATGGTTAATGAATACTGATTTACGTAATGGATTATTTATAACGAGCGACACGTAGCTTCATCGAGGAAAATTAGGTCACCAGACCAACACCAATAAGTGTGCTATGTCAGCGCATCCTGTTTGCATTAGGCCGGGCCTATAGATCTATGTGAGAGTTAGCCGTTAGGCTATAATTAAAACTCTGCATAAGTAGGCCTACATGAGAACATTGCATGCCTTCGCTGACCGCTATGCATGTAATGGCACTCCTGTGACTGTCATTCTGCCGGTACGAGTGTGTTACAGGGGTGCGTGGGAATATGGGATGAATGCGCACGCTGTATTCTGACAGCTGACCCAGCCTGTTTCTCGTGCTATTCGATCATAACTAAACATATGTATTATGCCTTCAGATTATGACTTTTTAACTTTCACGTTACCAATGGTAATATGAAAGTTAAAAAAGTAATAATCTCAAAGCACAATACTGATGCTCAATTATCACTCAGAATGCATGAAAACACTTCTCAGAACATCTAAGTTCAAAATGGTATACCCCATCCCTGACCCACCCCCAATGGGATCCCCCAACTTTTCGGCTTGCATGACGCCCCTGCATGTATCCCAACAAAGCGCCGAAGCGATACAGTAAAATTGCGAGGATTTATTTAATCCGAAGATGTAATAATAATAATAATGTGACCTGTGAACACAAATCGTATACATATGATAGGGTGGTAGTAATTACACGTTATAATATATAATCAATTGTTATTTGTCATATGTTCAGTATCAATTCATATGATAAAAACAGAGCTGACCTGAGCAGGGTGTGTGGGCATGAGTGGGTCATAAAATCACTAGTGGTTAAAATAATGGTTGCCCCAGTTACCATCACTACACCAGGTTCAAGCTCCTGAAAACCATTGCACCTAATTTAAAATGCAAATTATGACATAATTGCTTGTGACATCAGCCTACACGTGACGTAATTGGTTACCACATTAAGATGGCATATTGTCAATGAATGGCAGACATCTATATTCTAAGAATATTGTAATGGATGCACAGACCAACGGATATAATGGCGAATTACGGACGGATGGATATAATAGTAGTTAAGTGCTCTGCTGTACATCATTGTTCTATGTCATTTTAGACAATGACGTACAGGGGTACAGGTCTTTTATTTTAAACAATGACGTACAGTGGTACGGGTAAATTTAGTTCATTCTGTCTCTGTACGTTATTATCTAAGAGAACAATAGCGTACATGTGACAGAAAGAACAAAGACATACAGCGTTAGAATTAAATTATGTATATGTTAATGACAATGGCGTACAGCAGTAGAATTTTGATGAATGGCGTGTTAGTTTGGGCATGGCTTTTAGTAGTTGCACGTCTGCGTGTGCAAAAAATAATAATTTTAACCCCTAAAAGTTTGGTATTTTATGTTTTGAACTAGCTGCGCCACCCCCCTTGTTCACGAGGCATCAGCTGGCAATGCGCGATATTTCTGTACATAGTGAATATTTTGAAAATGATTTGACTGCATTTTTAGGCTCCATCAACTTTCGATCAAATCGTTTCCATAATATTTTATCAGGATCCTAAATTTTAATTTATTAGTAAACTATGTACATGATGAATATTTTGAAAACGATTTAACCATAAGTTGTGGGCGGATTAACCGACATCAATTTATGTGCAAATTGTTTTTTCAATACTTAACAGGCGATATAGTGTTAGCAATAACATCAGCCAGTTAGATTTTGTCGCTGCTCGATGTCATTGTCTCGTTTATGACAAAATGTTAACATTATGTGTCTGAAGGCTAGGAATCATGCATTTAAGGACTCCTATTAGTCGTGAGTTCAAGCGTTCAATGTCCTTTCACTCTGTATGATAAAAAGATTATTTTTCATGATAAAAGTTTAATTTACCCATTTATCAGTGGCACATTAGCCGTGAGATATGTCCTTAATCGAGTTACAAACATGACATATGTTGAGGAATAATGAAAGAACGTTAAAGTAGTTATTTGCACCACACGTCTCATTCTAGGCATTATATTTTAGAAATATTCAGTTATTCAAAATTACTATTAAATTATCATCTAGTTCACTCACGAGGAGATAAAGTGTTTTTCTCTTTGTAGTTATGAATGAATGCTTCTCTTGACAGTTTTTTGTACAATTTTGAATGGAATAAATACTGCAACTTATACCTTTACATTTTTTGTTCGCATTATTGTTCACACTCATGCATAATTCATTTCCCAGTTCTTAACCGAGTGGACATATGTACTTGTTCCCTCACCAATTACTTGAATATCTTGTTTCGGATTTCGTGCTAGAGATTTTGCATACTCATGAGGGGGTGGAATTATGCATCAATATATGTATAAATAATATGTTTTTTTCCCCATTGCTCATGTTAACATTAAACATGGACGCTTCAAACACTTTAAGGTCAGCTTCGCTGATGTTAGACCATGCCTATGGTCTCGTGGCTACAGTGAGAACTAATAATGGCATTGGTGTATTAAGGTATGAAACCATGCATGACGATGATGAAAGGCGTATCATTATTCGCCTCACCATGGAATATGTGGTAGAACACTATGCGCCTGTATCATCGGAATCTGGTTCTGAACCATCTTCCATGGCGCAAGGGTGTCCGACTTTCTATTGCATACGCACCCCTCAATCACACACACACGCACCTCATGCACCGACACACACACTCACACAAACTGGGAATTCCCTCGTGCATAGCGCCACATGCATAAGCACGACGAGCATGCCCCATCTCCTCTAAGCATACCCGTGTATGTATTCCCTGGTCCCTTCGCATGTACGTTGTGTATGCATGGGTGCGTGTGTCTTCTATGTACCCATATAAATGCGTGCGTATGTTGTGTATGTATGAAACACAATTTTGTTTTTATGGCGGCCCCTTAAGAGGCCTAATTTCTTATTTTTTTATTTGCATAGTTGAAAATGTTATATCTCAATTTTGCAATCGGTAATTTCTTGCATTCTCACACCGTATACACGTGCAGCAATTATAACGAAGTTGATATTTCATATGCACCCATTTGTTGTAATTACATTCATTCGGTTCCGCTAGATATTCTCTCCAGCGGTTCTAGATTTCATGCATTACCTTTTTAAATGGCTGCTGAACCAATACTTCGTTATATTGGTTCCACTCTATGCATCCACCCTTAATCGGTATAGACCCGATTGTTCACCAGCGATCGCATAATAGAGATTTATTTTCCATTTTCACTTCGCAAATTTAAAAAATATGAATGCCTTACTAGTAGCGTGCATTTCGCTTTTGTAGCTAAAATATGGACACTGTCAGTAAAACTAACTTTCCAATCTGAATACATCCTTATTTTGGTCACATGTTTTTTCCACCACTTAAAATTAACATCATCGGATATCAAAACATATCCATGCAGACAATAAGTCACAATTGCATGTACAAAATTCGTTTCTTCGTGCCATATCCATTTGATTGGTATCTGCTTTTTTACATACACAGGATTCAATTACGGATGACAACACATCATACAGTTTCCTGCATTCAGATGTTAAATCCAACATTTTAGCATAGTCAATAATTAGCGCATGTATGATTAATTAGGGTATTTTTTTTATTGTTGTGGGGCACTGCACGCTCCTCGTGTGACATTCTTTGTTAGCCATTATCGGAATGTGCTGGTGTTAAAATGTGTTCTTCCAGCAGTGTGTATAAAAAATGGTGATAATTGGGGATGGTGGCAGAGGGATGATAGAGGAGGTGGGTAAGGGAACATGAAGAAATAATAATTATTTTAAAAATAAATGTATTTATTGACACGTATAAGATGATGCATTTTTATGATAAATAAATATTAGCGACATTTATTCACAATAATTATATGCTTAAAGAAAACATAGTAGAAAAATAATTATACATTAAGCATGATCTTTTTTCTCTGTTTATTCTTAATCCTGAGTCAAACGTTTCACCATAGTGTCATTTTTGTCTCTGTTTCTTAGCACCCATAATATGTGTTTCATTTGTACACCTCTCGAATGATGATATAAGAAATATACACATAATATCTGCATGTAGTCATCATTGCTGATTGAAAACGTACATAGTTGAAATCATAAACACGCGCATGGCGTCCATTTTGCACATTTGATATCATTCTTCCATCTGAATGGCATCATCCAGAAGGATCAAAGTATTCAGCATTTCCATTTCTAGTGTAATAAACCACCAGCCAATGTTGTTCGGATTTATTACTGGGATGTGTGTTTATTACTGATGAAGCTGGGCAATATTTAATATGCATGGGCACATTGTCAATTGGAAAAACGCCGAGAAAGTGTTCACGCGTTTTATTGTCACTGAATAATAGATCCTCTATTTCAAATGTATTCAACATATTTTTAATAATCTGTTGATACGTTAAAGTCTGATCCAATTTCTACTGTATTATCAAATTCAGCATAGCAAATTATGTTGGTTGTAGCAGAAAGGGCCTGAGAAAAATGGAAGACCACTCTTAACAAACCAGTGCGTGTAGGGTAGCGATGCTCTGAATCAGCTAGATCCAGTGTAAAATCCCATGTGAACAGCATGGCTCCATGTCTAAACTGGGCCTTATTTATTAGGTAACCGGGGTCTTTGATATTTATCAGGTAACCACGGTCTTTGAATAATGCCCCAGTACCACTGAATAGTGAGAAATAAGCGTCTGAGTAAATGTCGTTGCTAAACAAAGCCGTATTGGTGATGTTGTAACCTCTTCTCCATTTATGTAACATGTAATGTAGGTAGTGTTATTGTTATCAAACTGGAATGGATTTTTTGTACCACCCCATTATACACATCATTCGGTACAAAAGCGAATAATACTCTAGTAAGAAGATGTCCAATAAATATATTATCTCTATCAATGCTCATAACGCCACTAGGTACTGTAAAAGTCTTATACACTACCCTTTTAATAGGATATTTCACGCTCGTCTGACTCGGAGTAACCACGTGCGCCACTAGATCTGCTGATGGAATAACTTTGCGTACAAATAAGTTAGCTGACAATAGTTTTAGTTTAGATCTCACTCTGCTGCAGCCATAATGACAAAGACATCTTTACTCCACTGTAGACATACTCTTAAATCTATGGATCCGAGCAGGAAGTGGTCCTGCAGAAACATACCACTGTGTATGCGCCCCATTAATTATACTGTTTTACTTTCAGCCATCATTTTTCTGCGAGCTTGAAATCCTAAGTTAGTATCGGCGATATTATCAATTTCGCCAGCATCATCTATTTTCCATCTGGCAAGTTGTAGATGCGAGGATGCGGCATCACTCCCATAATTAAGCAATGTTTTAAAGTATGAGCGGTACGCACAATTTTCGTTCAAGTTCCTGACACATTTTCCATTCAAAAAAACATCCACTTGTGAGAACATCGTATGCATAAGATTATTCGCAGGTGCTATCATGTCATTCTCCTCAAGTGGCCTCTCAATACCATTTTGATCTAGCTTTACTAGCTTAACTTTAATCGAAAGATAAAATTGCGTAAGATCTAAATAGCTATCAGCATGATATAAAACTCTATCAGACCACTATCTTATAAACTCGATACAGGTTGAAACTGTTCCCATTTTGCAGACTCCAATGTTGTCACTATGGGACGTGTCTGGGAAATGTCTAATTCCCTCTTCGAGCACTCACATATTTGGCTAAGTTCCATGTTTTTTTTGTTAATTAAAGATCTGTGTGTTTTCTCTGACGTTGATTGCGACCCTTCCCCTTTGGTATTGCACGCATTGACTGAGCATTACCTGTATTATTCCTCTTTTTGCATTTAGGTTGAGGTGGTCTTAAACCACCATGCACTGCTGTTATAGCTTCCAGTACCAAAGACCTGGCGACACCATGCGCTCTTGATTTTAATGCTGTTTTATCAATTTTACGGCCATTATGTCCTCAGCTAGGCCGTTTCCCACACTAAGAGCTTGTTTACCTACAGATTTAGTTACATTGTTTGCATAGGTACTGCTGAGTGTAATAGCATACCTAAGATATTACTGAGTCCATGCCCTCATTGGTATCGTGCGCCTACAAAAACTGGAATATGTCCATGGCATGCTTGACTCGCGTAGTAACGTGCCAGTGTTGTCTCATTCTCTGTCTCATTGTCGTTGTCATCATCTGAAATGCAGGCAGAGTACACTCGGCGATGCTCCATCCTTGAATGGTACATTGGCACCAGTTCTATCCATTATAAGTATTCCAATAGTATCAATGTAGTTCTTTGACACAGCGCGGTATTGAATATCAGGAAACGTCCACTGACATATATCTTTCTCTCCATCTGTACTAGAAACAGGTATCACTCTGAGTAGTAGTGCGGATGTATCGCCTACCACACTGTGTGAGACTATGTCACAGTATATATATGCGGTCATAGGGCCATCCTCACGATTTGAACGAAATGATTCTTTAACGTCTATAGGTCCCATATGTATTTTTCCTCCTTCGAATCCAATTAAATGTGCTACTTCTCCACCTAATCGTATAGCGTAATTATCTTTAACTGAGAGAGAAACGAGATTCACGCGATGCAAGTAAAAATTGGGAAAATTTTGTGTCTAAATCTTGCCTTGTTCTCTGTTTGACCATTTAGATAGGCTACCATATTTTTCACTGCATAGTACCCTTTAGGCACAGTGATAAATGGTGCTTCTAATTGCACATATTGATATTCGCTTCTATGTGAACGTTTTTTTCTCCCATTATTTGTTTGATCGTTTTGTGCATGTTTTCCCCGATCACCCGCATGATCATTTTTTGTGCCAGTTTTCCCTGAGCAGCAGGACGAGGATTACCAAGGCCATCTTTTAAAACTAGTGCATAAGGTGTTGTCTTTGCCTTTTCTATTTCCGCTGCACTGTCGCCATCTTTGTGAATTTCTTCTTCTGGTTCACCATCGTCTTTCTTCTTCTTCCTCTTTATTTTCTTCTTAGTAAATACATATGGTTGTACAAAACTTTCCTTTGAAATAGTAAGCCAACTTCTCGGATATAGTACACTCGAGAGGCCCACTTCCCACTTGTTAATGGAGTTTGCAGGTGAGTTGTCTGGAAAGAACAGCATACTACTATTGCATGGAAGGGTTACGTAAAACTGATCCTCGTTCATTCTGACTTGAATGATGTATGTTCGTCTTTATGCATGGACTAGGCAATATATACCCTAGACATCAAGTTAAAAGCAATATCCATATGCCTGATTGACCATTTTGTATACTCAGATTCATGATACACGTAATGATAATGATATAAATTATTCTAACTTTAGCTAGGTATACTATTTCTTCTTTCGGTACTCGCAAACCCATCATTTGTCACATGCTCTGATTTGACCTTCTCTCTATATATTCATCCATTGTTAATGATGTATAGTACTGAGCTCAGCAACCCATGTGTTAAACTTAGCTGGGTAACCGAGCCACTTTACCAGATACTCGCGTTTTCTCTTCTTATATTTCTACTTTTAAGTATTCTTTCCACCACATACTCTTTATCAGTTTCTTCTATTACTTGCTGTATCTCATCACGATAAAAAGTACCAATAATTGGATCACCTGCATAGTCTTCCAATTTATATAAGTATGGATATTTGTCTGTAAGTAACTTGCGTACCTTAAACAATTCCCAACTCCACTGCCCACAATATGCTTTTTCAAATGGCATTTTAGCTTTGAGATATTCTAATATGGTCGCCTTGAGTAGAGCTGTTTTTAGAGTTGGTGTGTTTCTTCGGCTTCTTACCATATATATTTCTCCATGCGATTAACTCAGTACTACAGTCGACTTCCGAAGGTGGCATGCGCATACTGGTATGTGTGGTGTTATTGTACGCTGTGACTAAACTAGGTAATACATCAATATACTGTTGTGTATTCTTATACGTCGTGTATCTGTATATTCGTCTCATCAGCATGCGTTGAAAATGCTCCACTTTCGTTTCATTTTGAGAGGTGTAGAAATGTATTCCATTATCTTTCAAATACTTCTTCATTACATGGTTTACGAACTCACCCCCTTTGTCTGTTTGAATAGTGTGTGGGTGATGCTCAGTACGTTCCAGTATTGTTTCTAACCCTTTCTTGACAGCTGAAGAAGTTTTACTAAAAAGACTCCACCCATGCGTTTTTTGAAAGGGCATCAACTATGCATTGCAAATATAACACGTTGTTGTTCTCTTTTGCCACCATTCCCATCGAGCATAGATCTGTCAGCTATAGTTCATCGACAGCTGAAACTCATACTTTTCGCCTGTCAAACTTTGTTCTCCATGGTCTGTGTAGTGTATATACTTCTTGGCGTTTTAGCCATTTGTTGATATAGTCATGTGGTATTTTACCTTTGAATGCATCATATAGCTTTTCGTTCCCACCAAAAGATGCAAAATGTTTTGGATCGAAATATACTTTTGCCAATTTAGCATCATTCATTACTTATCTAAATGTACCCACACCGGAGTTGAATGCCCCTTTTTCTTCCTTCTTCCTGTTAGAGAACTCTTACTATGTAGTCTTTTACTCATGAGCGAAGGCGTGTACTCACTGATGCTATCATCCTTTTCTGTGCCATTATATATCTGTCTCTACGTTTTCTCTTGGCCTACAAATCTACTTGGTATGTTTAGGTCATGTAGCAGATTAAGAAACTTTCCCTCCACTTGATCACACATACCAGTCGTAAGAGGTTTTCGCCCATGCGCTACTACGTTTGTAAGCAGTTCAAGTACATTACTTTTTGGGAAAGACATACCCTCTACTGTCACTTCGCCCAGCGCATTAACGTTTAAACGCTCAGGAACCATAGGTAAAATATCAATTACTCCACTGGCTCTTGTCGTGTATGTTTTCGGTATCCCCCTCATTGTACGTTCAAGTATGTGTGTGGGCAGAGCGCCGTAGCTAGTTATGGGTTTCAGAGGTGGTGGTTGATATTGCTGTCCTTACGCTTGCTGATAGTAGTACCTATACTTATCCAATACTTGCGAATACGATGTTGCTTTTTCGTTCTCAGTCAGATCGTGTCTAGCTAATATATTGGATATCTCGTAGTCAAGACTAATAGCTTTAAGTATCGATGGATCTGTCTGTAGCAATGACATTTTACTCTGCTCATTTAAATTACCTATCATTTCATGAGGAACTAGCACCATTTTATGTGTATGTTCCATCTTTTCACGTGAACAGTTTACCAATTAATGGAGCCAGCGTACCGATCACTGCTGGTAATAAGGCTCCTAAAAATCCACCTGTTTGTATCAAGTTTCTTTTACATGCATATGGCACTCCACGACTAGTCAGTGTTCGCATTTTCCCTCTATATTTACTCAACTGCTTGTATCACGATTTAGTGAGATGAACAATCCCACATAATATGTTTAGGCATGATTCGCATAGTACATCCACAAATTCGTTCGAACACTGTTTGATTACATCATTTCTGATCTTAGGCTTTACTTTAGCCAAATATTGAAGCATAGGTAAATGGCGTTCCATTTTATGTGATGCCATTTTTCTTAGGTATGTAAACGTAACAGCCTCCCTTCGGATGAACAGATGAACATAGTCTGATATTGTCAGGTGTCGACTGTTTCAAATCTAGGAGTAGATATGAGTGAGGTGCGCATGGTGCATCCTTATATGATTCGATCAAATACTTTGTATTGCCTGGGTACATCTGGTTAAATAAATAATGAATAGATGATGCATCACGTGGATTCTTAAGCAATACCATGTAGTGGCAGTTAACTGATAAGTCACGCTGATTACGCAACTTGTGAAACAGATTTTGCGCTACGAACATGATGCTACATTTCTCATGGTGAGAACGTTTTGTAATAGGTCAGCCACATTCTCATCGCATTTATTCAACAAACCGTCGAGTACCACCAATGTTCTGCAGCTTCTGTCTAGTTCAACATCCACACCCTCTTTATATTCAACTTCTTTGGCTAAATCGCTATACCCGTCTTGCCACGCACCATAGCAGTACACAATCCTCTGTGGAGGAGGAGTTATGGTGGAGGCATCTCTTATTAGAGCTTTTATCATCTCAGTTTTACTGCACTGTGTTAGCCCACAGACAAGCATAGTAAATGGGTGATGTAACATCGTATTGTAGTCAAGAGATGTCGCCATTGCGTCACCATGCGTATGTCCATGTTCGACTAAGGAGACATACACGCATATATATATATATATATATATATATATATATATATATATATATATATATATATATATATATATATATATATATATATATATATATATATATATATATACCTTAGTTGAACCAGAATGTATGTGAACCGTCACTATGGCGACATAACTCTATGATGTAATATGTAGTCACTCTTCTGTGAATACTTTATCAATGCTTACTGGATAGCGTACACTAAGAATATAATTGTGACGTCAGATACTCAGGTCATAACGTAAGAGAAATGCTATGAACATTTAAGTGTATGATTGTGACGTCGTAACTTAGGAGAAATGCTATGAATATTTAACTGTATGATTGTGACGTCATATACACGCTTTGTATCTTAGGAAAAATGCTATCAATAAAATCATATAATAAAAGATTTCGACGTCATAAATTCATGTAAGAGCGAAATTGGAATGAAATATAGTGATGTATGAGTGAATAGATTATGACATCATATACTTGCACAACGAAGAAGAACAAATCCACGTCATCTTTAAATAGTTACGAAATAAACGCCATATTCTGTGAATATTTACAATGAAATTGAACAAAACCGTATAACTGTGTTTTTTAAGTATGCGGAGCGCTCATAATGAAATGCACTATTCTTTATCAGCGTTACCCTATATCAATCCTTCACCTGTCCCATTCTTCTCTAAAGAATAGAATAGCAATGGCATGCGCAGACAAGTGCCTCAGTCAAGTGAAAAAGCGGGCATACCAGCGCATGCAGAGGAGGCAGGCTAGGGAATGGTGAGTCGCTAGCGATAGATAAAAAGAGAGAGAGAGAGCGAAAGAGAGAGAGAGAGAGAGAGAGAGAGAGAGAGCGTGCGAGGCGCTGTACACAACAAGCGAAATCCAATTTTAAAACTTTTTATTAATACTGACATCAATAATAAGACACATATCATTACAAAGATACGATTTTATGTAATAAATACAAATAAGTCACAACATATTTTTTCCAATATTACGATTGACGAAATAAAACAATTAATTAGATGGCGACTTTTAAAAAGTCATATAAAATCGATTAAGTAGGTGGTACCTTCAAAGGTATCAATTTATTTAAAATTAACCATGTTTTTAATGCGTAAAAAGTACGGTTAATTTTAAATAAACAGACAAATAAGGTTCCATCTTCTTAATTTTGTTTTTGAATTGATACTATTATTGCAGGTATATAACGTGTAAGCAGCTACTTTATTAATACGTGTGCAGAGAAAATATTAATTATGGTTTTGGTGATAACATCCGTTTTTCATATATTACATCCACAATGTACCTATACCATTCCATCATACACATGTGGTACAGTTCAGTACAATGTTCATATATATCGTGATGGATGGCAAGTTGAGCGCAATATTCAGCTTCCTTCATTTCTAATAATGCTGCCTCATTATACAGTTCAAAATTGTCAATTGGGATAAAGTTCGCATCAATACCTAAACGAGAATGTTCACCTAGACTCTGATTATTTACTAGACATCCATAGCAATCCTTCACAGCCATCGATTTTATCTTCTCACACAGCATGAATGTGAATAATTTCTGGTTGATCTTTTGCACATGATCCGTAGGACAATAATGGTGTGACTGACACATAGTTTTACAATACTGACACAGTTTGTTGGTATCATACACAAGTTCATCATCGGCGAGATTTAGTTCATCATCATCATCACTAAAAAAAACTCATCGCAGTATTTAGCGTCCGAAGTAAGCAAGCCAAGATTAGACATCTCTACGGAATCGCTAGTGGATGGAATGTCACTCATGTTCTCTTTTATTTTTTCACACCGTAAAAGCACTGAGGTATTGCGCTAAACAGTGTGTTACCACTCACATCAGGAGGCAGGTAAAAGTTAGGTAATGCTGCCAGCAAATTACTCACATTCTGTTTCAATAATTCCCACACGTCATCTTGAAGTTATAAACCACAATGTGTGGGACGTGGTTCTACGTCAGAGCAGAAAAAGCAGCATATGTCAATACACGGAAATTCGTCACAGATAGAAATGCGAACAGAATTGTCCAATGAATATGTAAATAGTATGCGTGCACGTTTTACCACATCTTCAAGATCAGGTATGATTTATAACAGCTGCTTAAATACTACTATGCTGAGATATAATCTGCGTTTAGTAGGATAACCATCAGGATGAAACAGACATAGATCGATGCACCACATTTCACCAAAATGTATTGTTCATGCTTTTCATGAATTACCAAGATTGCACCAGAATGTTGAGTGCTTTAAATTTTTAAAGCAAGGATCAGACGCCATTATGGAGAATGTATAATCATAGCGTGAAACTGCGGTATTTATAACTTGTTAGTGACAATAACGTACAACCGCACATGTCTTGAACACCACCTGGCGAACAATGCCATACACACACAATGATGTACAGAGATTTTCTCAATCAATGGCGTACAGAGGCACACATCTGTTACAATGCCGTACATAGACGGGCTTAATTTGAACATATGGCATGCATTTGTTCGCTCAATAATGAACATATACACACGAGATGAACAATGTCACACCTTCTACTGCTCAACGTGCACTTTATGAGCAATAACACTGACTACCAACTTTTAACCATTACGCTCCTGTAAGCCGCAGTACACTAAAGTTAATGGGTATTATCGCTGGATAAACATAATATTTTGAAAACTATCTGGCTGTAAGTTCATGGCTGTTAAGCTGCCATCAACTTTCAGTCAAAATATTTTTGTGTGTGCAGTAATATAAGACCTGAAAAATGATGTGAGCGATAACTAAGCATACATAAAGTTATGAATGAGAAAGGCAACGATTAATGTAACTTCGCAACAATAATACTCGTAACCAATATACTATGTCTATACCATATTCAGTTAATAAATCCTTGCTAATTTGAGACATGAGTATAATTCTTTTTGCATTAATTATACCATCTCTTAAAGCGAACCGCATGCTCCTCATAAACAATGCGTGCATCTTGTCCTTATCAGTGTTACACAGACTAGCGACATAAGCTATCATAGTGTGGGCGGCGAGTGCGACTTCGGCTTCGGCATCTATGGATAACCCTGACATTGTTTACAAACTGACTGATAAAGTACAATGTTGCTATTTATATTTATACTATGCTAGTGTAACCATATGGTACTGAAGATAAATCACTAAGTTTCAAAATTCGTTTTTTGAAGACAGGTCTGAAAGTCTTACTGCTATTGACTGAAAGAATTCTAAATTGAGAAGTGCATGTGATATTAGATGGGCAGCTTAGTAATACGCTATTACTATCCATAATTTCACCACCGTTTATAATTTGTTCAATGGATTTTTTCATTGTATCAAAATTAGCTTGTTTTGATTCTTCAGTACCCAGTGTTAAACCTTTAACATTCGATAACTGTTTGACAATCGATGGATCATCACGACGCTTCATTTCAAAACTATAGTTTTTTTGACCGAGTGCACCAAACTTGTTAACTCGTAGTCGTAGGGGATTTCACTCGTCCAAGAACCTAGATACCCACTTCATTCTTGAATGGTCGGCTTACCTTCACGGGTACTGAATACAACTGAATACGTATCATGATAGGCTATGCGGCGCCCGAGTAAAGACAAGACTTCATATAGTTTTACTCGCCCATAAGCTGTCACGAAAGATGCAAGAATACAGTTGGTATTTAATGGTGACTGAACATACTCGTCATTGACCGAATAGGAGGCCATTAGAAGACTATCGTTCAGGAATGTAATGGTGCCTACAGTTTTACTTTTATCATTCAGAAGGGAGAGAAGACCGTTATGTGTTGATATCATGCTATTCTTTTTATGATCATGAAGAGAAAATCGTCCCCACAAAATATTCAAACAGGATTGAGCAACATAGTGCAAACCTGGGTTATTCAGTATTTGTGCATGGTCGAGCTGTATTCCTTCATGTTTATAATAGTTAGCCACGTAATTCGCCTTTTCATTCTCACTACTGACATAATCAGGATAACTGCTACTCTCCTGTTTAATTTTCAAAAAATGGTTGATACATTCTGAAAATAACCTATTGTCGCCATGCTGCTCATATTGCAATGACGCGTGATAATGCCAAACTTCATATATTTTTTTAGTGACATAACCACAGCTTATAGCTAACTGTAATTCTGGAGTAGTTCATGTTCCGCGTAAACTGCGCTGTTCTTCCATATGTTCGCATATGGTAGATTGTTCATTTTTTGCACATTCGGCACATAGTACAAACATAAGAGGTGAATTTATTCTAGCAGGTAGCGCAGGAAAGTATAAATCACGAGGTGGAAGGACTTTGCATTTAATAAGACCAAAGAAGTCATGCACTGTCTTATCACCCAAGTCATTGCCTCTTAGTACCATATATGACCCTTCTGGAAAACGACATTGTTTCATCATTGCCGGATACAAGGAAACGCAGTCTAAATATTCAAGCTTGGTATGCTCATCCGCTTCCATAAATAAACAAATTGCAGAGGTACGTCCACCGAATAGTGCTTCACGTTGGGATATTAGGTGGGCTAAGTCCAATTCGGTGATAAAATCATTTAGTGCAGAGGAATCAGTGACTAGTTTCTTAAAGTCGCATTCCCACATAATTCTCACCATATAGCCATGTGATTCAAATAAAGAAATGCGGAATTGAAGCACAGAATATGCTTCTTCATATGTCTGATCACCATATGGTGTATATGTCATATCATGCTTATCACCGCTACAATCAGACTCATGCCCATGAAATGGGCATGCTAAAATCTCGAAAATGGTATTTTCGGTTGCATCAATTCCATCTACATAATGTCCGCATGTTTTCTGTTCACCCCCCATTTAGCGCATGCATCCATCCATTCTACGCCCAACACATTATAAGCACATTTTTCTCTTAGTGAGAAATCAGGTAAAGTCTGTATGCTGTCAGGTCGAAGCCATAAAGCGTGATGGGCTGCATTACACACACCCGCTAGTGTTATCCGGGTCACAAATGTATTTTGTCCATCCGTCGATTCAGAAAATAAAGTCTTAAATCTAGACATGGCTAAATGTAAGACGCTTACGTCGTCATTACAATATTCGATGGGATTTTTATCGACATCGCAGTGCTCGTGTCTAGATATCTGTTTGTTGTACTAGTGATCAAATTTAATCAATTCATTCGCATTCATATTTTGTGGACAGAATATCTCCCTCTCGGGAAAGAGTATTACCTTACCCCAATATTGAGGCATGTTGAGCTGATGGGGAAATGACCCCTTACGAACAGAAAGATTAAAAGCATCGCCCACCTTACGTAATTAAAAGTTAATGGAATCGATAAAACATTATATTACCTATGTCAAATGAGAGAACAGTAAGACCACACATGATAATATTTGTAGGTTTAAGATGTAGGTTAGCGGTTTTGCAAATGCATTGAAGGAGTAAAAGAGAATCATAGTCCTCGTGTGTTGTGCGTGATCACCAAGTAGTCAGAGAAAACATATTTTCTCTTGATATTTTTACAGACACGCATAGACTTAACACATGTCAGCCAGCTAACGAACTGATCCACTGCGTCTAACCCATGAAAGTGAACATATTCATAATTACTGCCTTGGTGACATGTAGAGCAATTGTCTTCGAGTGGTTGCTCGAAGCACGCATCACAGCATACGTTAGCTACCTTGAGATTAACTTTATGCTCTGCAAGAATATTAGTATTGCTACTGTCGATAGGCGATAAATATGTTTCTGTATCGTAAATAATGTATTTTTGAAAATCTTCATAAATACCAATGTCATCATCCTTACGCATAGAGCATGCATGGGATAATGACAAAATAGGTTCTTCAATTACTTTATGATAACACATATGATTTTCAGTAATGACAAACTTCTCATTACACGCGTGACATTTTGTCATACCACAAACGTGTTCATCATCATCTTTATGAATGTGAATGACACAGTCGGGACACGCCTTCACGATTTTGCAGGTCCCATTAGAGATGTGGTTCACCATACATTGTCGGTTATAAAACGTATGATGACAATCATTACACATTATTTTAAGCGAAGCACCTGTAGAAGGACAAGATCCTTTATCAGAATAAGGGGTCAGACAACTACGACACCACGCTGTGCATGTGTGATCACTAGCGTATGATGCATCACACTGCATACAGTGATTACGTACCATAAGAAATGCGGTGATAGACATGATCAAGGATATATGATTATTTCGTTCTGTATGCATACGATTGATATATGGTAAACTCGTGAAAGTGCTACCGAATAGGTGTTCATGTGGTGATTCTGAGTAAACCTGAATAGAAAATTGATTGCGAAAATGTTCCTGAAATTTATACCAATCAGTACTATTAATTTCACATTCAGGAATACAGCAAGCTGTATGATACTCACGTGCCATATGCGTCAAATATGTTTTATTACATATCAAATTACGCCATTCATGTGTAAAAATTAGTTTGTTCATTTTCTCAATAAATCTTATTCCTAAAAATATTCCTGCCGCGAAACAGAATGGATATTCAGCGCAAATGGGTATAATACATTTTTAATATGGATGTACGCATCTATATCAGACGAATGTAAATTTAATAAATTTAAATGTCTAGCATTGGCCGAACCTTGGAGAGCATCATTTCGCCCACCTGGGTAGTAGTCCTCTACGTGAAAAACGTGAAATTTAAAACCATCTGATAACCTATAATCAGTGTTTGACGTAATGACTTTTTCCCCTGATTCTAAAATTACGTCAGGTGTAATTTCATTCCATAGCCTAAAATCCATGGCTATTGGCATTTCCAAAGAAGGGTGAATCAACTCGATTCTCACGTGTTCATTCGGCTTTACATTACTATGTTCACTATACATATCAAGCAAAGATTGAAAGGCGTCAGACGTGAACTCAGAATGAGTAAGTGGTGTATCAGCTATAGGATAGCTGTTAAAAGGTACCTTATATTCAGTACCTTCGATATGATACTGTTTACTGTGGTATTTGCGTGCAGTCTCCACAGATATATAGTCAGTATAATCAAATACTGAACCTCCGATTTGAGGGTACTCACAGTGAACACATTGCAAATAATGATTAAGAAGGTCTTTGGTAAGTGCTATATTCTCCGATATACAATGAGTGATTTCATCGTCGATGAGAGTAAATTCATCTGCCCTATGTTTTTCATGTGTGTCAATAAGAGTTTGTTGAGTAGGAACGATTACATCAATGTGATAAGCGGAATCATTAGGAAGGAGAGTTAAATCCAGAGAAGACACAATGCAGTCAGGAGCTGGTGCCATGTCAAATAAATTTAGGTCATGTGTATGTCCATCACGCACATCGGATGAAGCAGAATGCATAGGTTCGTTTATGTCATAATCATAAACATTATGAGGATAATTGAAAAATGCTGATGATGACGATGATGATGGTACGGTACTCATATGAGGAATAGATAGTTCAGTTCTTGTATGAGCTGCTAGATCATTGGTACCAGCAGGTTGCGTAGGTACGATTACCTCATAATCAATAACATGCTGGGGATAATTGCTAACGGATGACTCGGTAGTCCTATCGGGAATAAATAGTTCAGGAATTAAGTCTTTGATGCCATGAGTAGGCAGTTATCATCCATAAAATTTAAGCTACGTTCATTTTCTGTTCTATCAATGGATCCCATAGACGACATACATGGGAAAACATCTACTCCATAATCATACAAATGATCCGAATAATTGAATACCGGTGCATCGGTATTCGTAACAGTCAGTTCAGGAATGACTTCACGGTAATCAGGAACAAGTACAGAGTTGTCATCGCTATAATTTGTGTTACGTAATGCAATGTCATTATGCTCATCAGATGCACACAATTGAGGAATTATACCATCGGGATGATAAAACAATGCATCCAATAATGCAAGGTTTTCAGCATGTTCATCCGTTAACGAGGGTAGATCTACGTTTAATCCAGCGACATCAGAGTCATGCATCTGACACAAAATCGCATTAACCACATTTTCACATTCGTTAACTCTGTTACTTAAATTAGCAGCCATTTTGTAAGGAAATAACGCAAAACGTCTTTAACATGCACTTATTTACTTCTCATTAATAAAATATATTTAAAACTATTCCTTTAAAATCTACTCTCAATACGTAAATATTAAGAAAGTTAAAAGAACAAATATTATACTTCAGAGAACTGACAATTTACAGGCGAATAAAGGCGCATTCTATTTAAATACGCTCACACGCAGAGAAAAAATATGTGCAATGCAGAGTTCGCCCGGGCTAGCATACCTCATCCCTCCTCCTCCTCCTCCTCCTCCTCCTCCTCACCCTCCTCCTCCTCACCCTCCTCCTCCTCCTCCTCCTCCTCCTTCTCCTCCTCCTCACCTCGATTATGCGACCACCTCTACCTCTTATATTTTATCAGCAATACCATAGGTGCTGGAAGCGGGGGTGGGGGGGGGGGTGGACATGACCGCCCCCGATCATGACCTTGGGGGGATGCGCATCTCATATCCCCCCCGCCCAATATTTAGTCTGTGAAAATTATTCAATTCTGATGTATATTAATAGTGAAATGGTTAAACATGCTTGTCAGTACTGCAATGCTTAGAAACAATATTTGTATTTCAGTCTCACACCTCTCTTTTCTGAGAGGCCTAAGTAGCATTTATTGCCGCTTCACCTGTGTGCCCTAAGCTCATCATGAACGCACAAGAGGGCAGACAGTTCAGTGATTCGGCGATGCTAAGTATGACATGTGCTAAATGTTTCAAAAATAATTTGACTGGGTGTGGGTGCTGCCAGATGCAGTGACAGAATACAGCCAATGTGCCCTTAAATTATTAAAGTAATCAATACGAGTTTGACGATATAAAATATTATTCACATAATCACACAGACAGAATACTCGAGTAAAAGAACCGGACAAATTGGTTCTTATCTAAGCTTACACCTGGTCCGCGCCTAGCTGACCATCTTATGACAGGTACTTGAAACTTTAATGGGTTTCATCAAGAGCGTAATGCCAGACCAGGTTACTACTTCATGTTTAAAACAAACACACGGAGTGTAAATTAATGGTCAGCAGTGTCAGTTTCAAATATCAATTTCTCCACCTCCAGCCATTTGGCAAGCCTAAACCATTGGAGTTAGTAACATTGTTCATTATTATCTTATGAAACAGGGATTTACCTTAGTTATATCCGGGATTTTGATTCATTTATCTTGCTTATATAACATTCCAAACACGGAACAATGTAGAGTGCATTAATTTAGCTGTGCCTGTGATTATTATATTATAACGGAAATCGCGTGGTAGCATATTGTCAGCGTATTCGACTATTCGCTTTGTCTGCCAATTAACTGTTATGTATCCTAAATATCAGCTAACTCTAGTCTTTGGTCATAACATAGCTCTAGTTTAACGCTTTAACACGTTTATCATCCCAAAACGATCTATGTAGTTGTCTTATTAAATGTCCATCTGCGGACCCAAGAGAAGAATATTGTTCAAATTTGCAACTGAAATGCCTCGCTCGATACATTAAGCGGCTATTTCAGTTATAAAATTTCAAAAATAGCATTCTCTTGGTCTACGAATTGATATTTGTATGAGAAAATCTAAATTTTGTTGACAGAATTTAAGTGCTAAAGGGTTAACTCCTTAATGGCAAAGATTCAATGGTGCATTGTCCATTTGCTGACAAAAAATAAGACTGGGGCTGAGGCACATCCCCAGGCTAGGACTATCAAAAATCAAAATAATTAAATTGCAATTTTAGAGACTTAATAGATGTAGCGTGATGTACTGAATCAGAATAAAATCAAGAATATGACTGGAAAATTCCGTTGTGTCTTTATTCTTTCATTTAGATTTTGCATGAACTCGATGAAACAAGTGGTGCCTCAATTGCTCGGATTTTATTGGATGTGTGTACTAGACTCAGCTTACCATTAGCAAGATTAAGAGGACAAACCTATGATGGCGCATCAAACATGAGTGGTGTGTTTAAGGGAGCACATGCCTTTATTTTGGATGAGCAACCGCTTGCGTATTACACTCATTGTGCAGCACACCAGGTAAATCTGGTATGTGAGAAGATCGCCAATGCAAACGAATGGATTCGTGATTCCATCGCGATTGTCCATGAAGTAGGAGTTCTTTTCTCCAAAACTATTAAGTACAGGAAAATATTTGCAGAAGTATTTCATCACAGTGTGAGAATTCGAAAAAGCTAAGACCGCTCTGTCCCACTTGTTGGAATGTACGGCATGATGCTTTACTGTGTGCTATACTGTGTGTCCTCGAGAAATATAGTGCCGTAATTGATAGCCTGGAGGAACTAAAGCACGAACGCACCTGTACCACTGAACAGAAGGCCAAAGCTAATGGATTAATTGTACAAATTTTAGAAAGCTCTAACTTATTGGCACTGGAGTGTAGCAAAATCGTCTTCTTTGAACTTCAGAAACTGTCAAAGATGCTTCAGAGCAGAATTATAACTTTGGAAGAAATGACAGAAGCTTCAATCTTTGTGTTATCACACTAAAAGCAGTGCGTGACTCATTTGACGACATTTACCATGAACACATGTTGAAAAGTTAGTTACTCCAAATCACACCAATCACAGTTCCATGGCAAAGAAGACCACCAAGACGATACACTGGTGATGGAGATGTATTCCTGGCAACTGACGCAAAGACACACTATCGCCGTTTGTTTTTTGATGCTATTGATACGGCAACTGAGCAGTTAACAGACTGTTTCACAGATCGAAATGAAGGTCTTCAATCGTATGTATGGTTACAAGAAACACTACAAGGCAAAATACACTGAGACGAGGTTGGTAAATTTCCAGAACTAAGTGTTCCTAAACTGCAAATGGAAATACCCATGTTTCACGAAAAATTTAAAATCTCAACAGTTCACCACGGAGCGGAAAAACTTAGGACCTGCCATCCTGAAGTACGTGGAATGTTTCCCGCAACAGAGGCATTGATTCCGTCTGCTTTTGATGCGTGCAGCAACATCATGTGAAGCTGAAAGATCATTCAGTGCATTGCGTCGCCTAAAAACTTGGCTTCGGTCGACAATGACTGCTCAATGATTGAACTCTGTAGCCATGCTTCATGTCCATCAAGATGTTCTTGACAATATTGACGATTTACCCATTAAGAGAGTTTTTATCATGCGAAATGAATGGCGCCAAAAAGTATTTAGTCATTTCTAATTTTCAAAGTTGCTTCGCATTAAGATTGCTTTTATTCCTTTTACCAATTTAACACTTGTACCAGCCATTGGCTTTTGTAATTATCATGAGATTTATGAATATCTATTTAGTGATCAAGAGAATACTTTTTTGAAATTTTACAACTGGAATGGTTGCCTTTAGAAGCGGCCCAGCCATTGCAGCTATAAATCTTCAAAAGTAGTCTTTTCCTGATCAGTAAATGTGCATTTTCTATGAGCGAATTCCTTTTATTTAGCTAAAGAGCTAAGGCCAGAAAATGATGCTATTAGGATATGCACTTTAAACTAATGAAGTAAATCCAAAGAAACTGATTTGACTTGAATTTATTGTTGCCATACAGATTATTTTTCAAATATTTAACCCACATAAATGATTTTTTACACAGATCCGGGGCTTGCAGTCATTAATTCAATGAATTTTCTATGAACAAAATTGGTAAAATATTGATTTTTTGTTATGCGATGGCATTTGGACATGGAATAGTAGAAATACCATGCTATTAGTATTATGCCGTTAAATCTTGTAATTTTATCTATGTTGTTCATGGAAGATGTCCCCAAAAGATGGGCACTGGGAACCAAGCAAAGCCATTTCATTGACTGGGTCATAGGAACCAGAAATGCCAAAAACGTACCCTTGATATGTGACTGGGTATAAGATATAACCAGTAGATAATCACATATATGTGAGTTCCAGGCCCATTCCTACGCTAAGATTGTTAAAAAATATTGCATACTTTTAGAGGCTTATGTTGTGTATCTTGCTGTCCTGAAACATAATTTTTAAAAAGTATGAAGAGATAATTCCACTGTGGGTTTATTCGTTACGTATGCGTAATTCTAATTCGCAACTAAGAATATCATATTAATTCAGACGGAATTAATTCTTCACATTTTAGGTTTTATTTGGTTTCAGGGGACCGAGATACACACTATAAGGCTATAAAAGTATGTAATTTTATTTTTTATTGTCAACAATTCTAGCCTGATGATTTCCCTTTAAATGGTGCATATTGTGTAGGTACATAGCTGTGGGTCAACAGAATCTGCGAAATGTATGGATTTCACAGCTAATAAAAAATCAATATTTTCTTCCAGAGGCCATCTAACAACATCTAGATTTCAAAATAATTGGGGGGGGGGAGGACCCCAGGACCCCCGCAAGGTGCCCCCAACCAAAATTCCATTCCAACGCCACTGAGCAATACCACAGTAGCTAACGCCGGGGGGGGGGGGGGGGGGCGGCGCGCAACTGGTTCAAAACATAAAAACCAAACTTGGTGGGTGGGTGGGTGGGTGGATGGATGGATGGGAGAATGGACAGATGGACGGATGAATGGATGAACAAACTATCATTATACATGAATAGTAATGAGCCAGCAAATATAAATATGATTAAATCAGACTCCAGACTCACCATATCAAATCATCGAACATCATAGAAACGAGGAGTGTTAGCCCGATTAAATATTTTTTAACCATAACTCGTAAGCACTGATGTATAAAATTTGTAGCTATAAATTATAAAACGTTTTACAACTTTCTACATTAAACTACAGTTTACTCACATTACATTATGTAGAAGTGTGGATCTTTCCTAAACATCAAATCGACTAATCCAATAACTGTTTCCTACAGCCTAACATTACAGGTTAAAGTGAGTGAAGGTGTGCAAGCCGGGTGAACAAAAAGGAAGAGAAAGAACAAAAGACATAACATGCAGTGTACAAGCTGTGGAAGGAAAAGTCACAATGCAATATCTGAACACTATTATTAACCCTTCCAACCGGAATGTCCAAATGACTCGAAAGAAAGAAATCAAAGATACATACACCATTGAATATTTTGAAACCAATATGACTGGAAACTAGTGCTGCCTCAAGCAGCAACAGCCTGCAATCAATTTGACATCAGAATAGTAACAGAGTGATAAATATACTCGTGTCCCGCATTCAAAGGGTTAATATAACATAGGAATAAATACTTAATTAATACATGAATAATATCATAAATATAAGACTGAATCGGCAGAGAATGTCGACCCTGTGTCACATAGGAAAGCACATTCATGAACTTAATTGTGGGATTTGATAAAATCAAAAAATTTGATACACATTGCGAAGTCGGGAACTCGGATTCAGAACTAAAAACGATGCTTACTGATACCGATCTGATTATGTAGATGTATCAGGCTTATATCTGACTGCAGAAGATTCTCTGGGTTCAGAAAAGAAGATGTGTCTTTCTCTAATCACAGATTGAACTTAACACTTATCAAAGATTTAACGAATATAATTTTATTAAATGATATAACTGAATGAAACAAATAAGTCGTATTGCAGACCATAACTCGAACTAAATTGTATCTATACAAACTTGGTTCCCAATTACTAACAGATAAACACAAGAATTGCAGAGACTAACTAATTTAAGTACTGAAACAGACGTTTACAAAGATGTACACTGACTTCAGGATCATCGGATGACGGAGCGATCTCGAACACTGTCAACAGTGCCTTATATATTGTAAAAGGATGTTCATAACCACCGTCACACAACAGGAGCAAAAGAGGTAGTTCAGATTCTGATTGGTCAAGCCTCATTGCTCGCCCAATAGAACCCCCCCCCACAAACTCTCTTGAAGATGCGTGCATTCGACTAGTTCTAACTAGTTCTCGCTGGAACCATTCTAAAGGATATATCACAACAGCTTGTTGATATTGTACAACACTGACGTCATGATGTTGTGATTCCAAGCATAGTTTCATGTCATTGTTTAGCTTGAGAGGTCGGCCACCGACTTCTACCTGAATCCTTAGGATTCGCTCATACATGGTTTGTCTATTTAGGCGTTGGTAACATGACGGTCACAGCACCACAGAACCTCATCATTCAGCGATCTCTGACTTAGCACATACTGCGGATATAGTCACGGGAAAAGACAGTCCACGCAGCACATGAGTCAGCAGCACTTGATAAAGTTTTATCATACTAGCAAACCGGTCATTTAACCACTGCCTCTATTCAAGATATTTCCAGTCATAAAGTTCTCAAAATAATCGTTTCCCACTGTGCATTGCCGAGCATTGACTACTTAAATAGCTACGATTGTTCTTAAACAATCCCGTATTGAAACAGTCAATTCTCAGCTGCATATTATATACAACCGCTATATGTGTAGCTTCAAAATTCATTCAGCAATAACAAAACCAGTATTTCATACAGGCCTAACTAACCATGCTTGGATTTCGGATAAATTCTATAACACCATCATGAAATGCGCTTGCATTCGTTGTTACGAACTAACAAATAGTTTGCGTTTGTCGTTACGAAAGTTTGGATTCGTTGTTACGGATTGTATTCAAGATAGTTTGCATTTGTTGCTGTCCAAAGGTGATTAATTCTTTCATCCGATTCATTCCATTCATGCTGCATTTATTAACAATGACACTTGCTGTCTTCACTATAGACCCGCGCCATTGCTAAAGTAAATGTTCATTCTTCCTTCTACTATTTATCCTTCCTTCTTGTCTGTTCGTCCGTCCTTTATTCATTGCTTAAATGGATATCGTATTCCAGCACACAGCATAAAATAGGTTACCACATCATGCGCTCCTGACTAGGTCATCCTGCTCATCTATCTATATACATGGTATTTGTTACATCAATAAACAAGTGCGTACATGTTCAAACGCACACATACACACGCACGCATATTACATAAATGGTTCTCATAAACGCTATATATAAATCACCATGACGCTGTCGTGACGTAGAAGATATTTACAACCGAGATGAATCTATCAAAAAGACTAACACAAGATGTGGCTTCAGGCTCGCCAGGTCAAGAGGTCATATGCAAATAATGCTTAGGACAGGAACCAGCAATCTTGAGGCTAGCTACTTCCTCAAAATCCCCAGATCTGAATCCGGATATCAACATAATGTTAGTATTGTCATGTCAAGCAAATCTAGTTATGGATCTGTGCAGAATTCCTAATGTGACCAGCAATGGTGGTCATATTTGAAATCGCCCCAAGCTCAATAATATCTGGAATTTTAACACATTTCATCCAATTATTGGTTGTTGAGATTGATACCAAAGGCTATGTAATACACGTGTAGGACAGTGTCGGCAACAGCAATGAAATACACGGGCCTGATATGAACACATAGCATAATGGACCTTTCCAGTTTTCGCCATGCCCCATCCATCTCTAGCTAAACTCCACCCACACTTCGCCTGTGTTGGGATCGATCAATCCCTGAAATCCCTGACTATCAATTTCCAGAAAACTATACCGGTAAGCTGTTAATATATTGATACCAATTTGACTGAGTCAAATTAGTTTCAAAATATTCAACACATAATTAGTAGACATACAATTCGTACAACGTGTCGATTTAGTAAACGTTTAAGACGGACTAAATCGAATCATGCATGCTGTAATTGATTATAACGTCATCCTACGTGTCACGTAGTGTTTTTATGACGTCATAGGATGGATGGATAAACTGGAAAGGTCCATTGATGGTTATAAATACAGGTCATGTCAAAGTCGGTTTTTTCATGATAACTGGGCAGCAGCAAATGTTTAGCATGACAGCATCTGGCAGATGTCATGTGACGCAAAAGCCGATTGGTTTGTATCATTTCTTTAAGACTTGCCGCCATTTTTATCATGGAGCAACCCGCAATTGTGGAAACACATGTTTTCCTTACACAGAAAGCAAAACCTGGTAAAATAATGTTCTAGCCACATCTTGATAATAGCAGATCTAGCATAACTATGCACTATACATTTAAAGACATGCGACTTGTTGACGTCGTTTAAAATTGTCCTAACAAAGAGACTTTAGGAGGAGACATCAAATTTACGAGTGATACCCTATCTAAATTCTATTAGCCCACATATTTGTTTATGTGTACTACCAGTTGTATTTATGGGATTATGGCTAAGGGTACTTCCCTCGCCACCCACCCATCAGAACCACCACTAGTTTAAGATGATTTCATCCTCAGAAACAATGGTACAGATATAAAACGTATGCAAACATTTTAATCATTGAACAAGACATAGAAAATGGTCAGGTAGAGACCATTTTATTTCGTGCGTACAGATTAGTCTTCTGTGCGCACAACTTAGTATTTCGTGCACAAAAATTACTATATCATGCAGACGACTTCAGTATTTAAACTTATTATATCCTCTTAAGACACAAACGTGAACGAATACAGATTTCAGGCGCACACTCGTGTTTTAGCCAAATTTGCGATTTTTGGTTCTGAAGACAATAGATAAGGAGGTTATATTAGAACCACATACAGTAAAATCAATCCATAAGGACACTTCCTGGACCACAAGATGAAGAGAAGCGTGATATTGCAGCCCCATGTCATTCATGGGCACATGCCGGTATCCACTTACCAGATCTAATGCGCAGAACCAGGCATCACTTGGCACAGAGAGATATTGCTGGTCTCAGCGGGGCAAGTGATAGATGCCATTAAAACTGAGTTACGTCCCCTTTAATATTTACAGAAGGGGAAGATGCCCATGCTCTCTTATGTCTGGAACGATCTGAAGCGTCTACTGGGGTCGTGATGGTTCAATCTGGCAACATTGCACTGACAGATAATTCAGCGGCTCAAGCCACTGAAAAGCAGGGGCAATCAGAATTGTGCAAAGAATCTGTTCACAGATACCGACTTTGAATCATGACCCATGTTTTATGGCCAGTAAAACTCCTCCAAAATCCAATAACAGATACAGAGACAACAAGCACAAGGGCAAACTTTCCAGAAGGAGACTCCTATTAGCAAACCCAAAATTAACCATTTGTGCCAAAGCAAAATTTAGCACATCAATAGGAGCATAGCAAGGATAGGGTTTATCACCAGTGCTCTTCAACAGTTACCTTTCAGTAACTCTATCATCTATTCTAGAACATTTAACAAACACAAAAGCCAAGTTCATTACAACAAGGCATGGACTATGCAGACGGTGCTGATTTTATTGATGAAGAAAATGACACCCACCATCCTACCCCGCCCCACCCAAACCTTGATGAAATGGTTATAATGGCTGCAAAACAGTTCAAGTCATTAATCTCTTATGAGGTCAACCCCGATCTTACACGTGTATGTATGTTAAACACAAATGAGATGAATGTTCTAAGTACCTTCCTATGTGGAAAGGTGTTGAGGAAGAGCAGAAACTTGGACTTACTCCCATGCATTTCACCCGTTAAAGCGAATTGCTGTGTAACTGGTAATATTGGCTTCCAGTCTCTCATGAAATGTGACATCTGGGTAGTTCCAAAGTCCTCTTGAACAAACTTGATGCTTGTACTCCCAAAACAGTTGCGAGCCATCACGAATTGTAAATAGTCATAAGGGCCAATCTCAAACTTAGCACATTGCAAACTGTGCAAAACGGTTCAATTAACTGTGAGTGTAGTGCAACAGCAATGATCAATACTCGGGCATGTTCTACGGATTCCAGAAAATATGCCCACCCAGAAAGTATTACGGTTTCAGTACCATGTGTCTACAAATATGAGGCATGCAAAGGATGTCACAACAAGTGTTTTGCGAGCTGACCTAAAACGTGATCTTGGAGTACTCACAGCGAAAACGCAACTTAGGATGCTCGCAAAAGAAGACGGTTGAAGAACATTAATTGTGACTGAAAGCGATATCCAATTCTCAAAGCCACAGAACAAAGTCAGTCACTCATATCATCATCATCATCATCATCATCATCATCATCATCATCATCATCATCGTCATCATCATCAGCATCAGCAGCAGCAACAACAGCAATAACAATAGCAGCAGCAGCAACAACAACAGCACCACCACCACCACCACCACCACCACCACCAACACCACCTCCACCACCACCTCCACCACCACCTCCACCACCACCACCATCATCAGCAGCAGCATCATCAGTATCATCAGCACCGCCAGCAGCAGCAGCAGCACAACCACCACCATCAGCACACACCACCGCCGCTACCACCACCACCACCACCACCACCACCACCACCACCATCATCATCATCATCATCATCATCATCATCATCATTCAGGTTCTCATCAAATCTTCTATCTGATGGATGGCCTCTGCCTTTTGTGCACTTGTAGTCGTCACATAGATTCCTATATACAAAGCTTGAAGATAAAGAAAATAACGATCTATTTCGTGGGTGGTGAATCATGGAAGACGAGTAAAATCACAGGCTCATTGCTCTGCAGTACTGCCGATATCGATGTACACTGCGTCCTGAGAAACACAGCTTTCCAGTTCTTCTGGAAGCTGTGGATTCGTAGATCAAAGATGTCATTGACAAAAAGATTATGTTTGCACAAAGCAATATCCTTGATGCTGTACAACTGTAACAGCTGGGCAGCTTCAGTGACAGTTCTAGACAAACGAGATGCCTGCCACCCCGAACACCGCGCCATCACTGGAGACTGATGGCCGGAGAGCATAATTTCAAATGATGCACTATACAAGATGTTTAATACATCGCCGCTATCTGTAAAATTCGTCCAGTAAAGATGGTGTATGTTTGGCCATGTGCTAAAGATGCCAGAAGATGAGCCACTGATCTAAGTGCGTGTTGTGGGGCAGCCAGTAGGGCTGTCAATCTCTTTTTACTTACCTGTTGGTGCGGAATGGGCCCATTTTCAAGAGTTAACTACCGTAAAATCATTGGTTCACATCCCAACCCCTCCCGCCAAATGACCTCATGGATCTGGCCCTGAAGATACACCCACACAGTCAGCCGGCCAAACCCCTAAATACATTTTAATGGCATTTTTTGTTACAAGTAGGTACCCATACTAGATAGTATCACACAACATCAGGCTTTCTGATGTTGGCGGATACCACTCTGGATTTCGACCTTGAAGGGAGGAATAAAGGTAAAAATGTCAAGTAACGGTCGAATTTTAAGTTTGGGACGCCCTTTTGTACCTGCGAAATTACGATGCTAACTATGGCCTTTTATACTCTAAACAATATTTTCTTTCCAATATTCTTGAACTGTGTGAAGATGTTGACTCTCCAGTAGCCACAGGGGATTCTAATGTCCCATGAACATATCCCTTCAATCAAGTTCCTGCAAATTTCTTGTCCTCGGCCATCCATTTGCACCACATCCACAAGCTGGTGTACAGATCTGATTTTTTTGTTGCAATTGCATGCTATCGTTCTACACTTTGTCTTACAACTGGGTAAAACAGTTCAATGCCAGTACTTGGTACAGATGGCAGTCTGTTCCATTTCATCTTTAGACCATTATCTGTTTCTATTCACACACCCGTTTCTTCAGGTTTACCTACAACCATGAGCACATCAAAAGCATGCAACCACACCTTGGCTTGGTAATTCGTGCATAAAAGATGTAGATCAAGTGCATCGCTTGATGGAGGTAGCATCTCGATGGCATTCCTACCCTTCTCAAACATATACAGGCTCGCCTTATATGTACCACTATAAACATCTTGTGCTCTATAGAGTCGGCACACATAGTCAAACACTTGAGCCAAAGGACCATCCCGCCAACTCTATGAAGAAGTCATGGATTTTCTAGAAAACATTTCCAGCAGGTCTTTTTCCGAAAGCCAGCAAATAATGAGATGGTGTCACAACCTGTGTGGGCATGGAAACCCAGTATATTGCACAACACAGATGGGTGTAGTTTCTTTGCGATTCTGTGAACAGGATAACACTTAGGATCTTTCAGTGTTCCGCTCATCATCTAAACTTCCACTTCAGAATGGGGTGGCTCAGAAAATTTATTTAGAAAAGAAGAACATCTGTGTCTCTGCACCTTACGAGAATCCTCTTATAACCGATCCGGATGGCTTCAAAGGCATGCAAGATGATTCGGGTATCTGCCTCGTCATGGTTAGATTCTAGCTGTGATAGATTTTCCCTTACATTTAATTTTGCTCTCTATATGTCATCAAATCCACATGCTGTAACAATTCCCTTATCATTTCCTAGACTAATACTAGATAAATGATTGCTTAGGAATAGAGCGGTCTCTTTTGTTATCATCAAGAGCAAGGAACTGTGACCACACTTGTGGTAGAACTAAATCTCTACGACTTATCACCTTGCGAATTAGGTGCTTAAATTTTCCTGACCGAGTAGACTTAGTTGATGCCTTGATAGATGTCTGACCAATATACCTATCGAGCACAACATCAACTCTATTAACTAAACTGGAGAAATTGGTTTAAACGTTCCTGTTGAATACCTCAGCAGGCATTGAATGTTATGCAATTGGAGGGTTTTCCCATGGCATGGATTATGGCATGGCCGTCTATTACAACACATGTCTGAACATTAAGCTGTACGGGTGTGTCGGTTCCTAAGCCTTCCATCAAAATCAGCAAAAACACAGATTTCGGAGTTGAATTCATCGTATTGCTCGTTATTTCCAAGGAGAGTGGCATAGGAGACAACTCATGTTTTAATAGTGTGGTGCTGACGGTGTCCGTCGAAAAAAGCCAATATGTGCTTATGTGTCCAACTAATTTAGAGTTTCCCAAAACTTTACGAAGAATAGAACATCACGATTTTGTTGATGCTGAAACTAAAGCTAAGACAGAAACAGAAAATAAGCCAATGATTAAAAATGTTTTCCAGACAAGTTTGATGTCTTCCGTGTCATGCAGAATGTTAACATTTGAAGTCATAATTTCATATCATCTTGATTACAGTAATTCTTTAATGTTGAATTACTGTTACCATTGTACATTATCACACTACTATTGCAGTACTGTACTGCGACTGAAAAGCTAACTGCAGTCCGCAACAGTACCATGACCAAATGAATCCGAAATAAGACGAAACCAAAGGAATATATATGTGGGTGGACAAGTAGGGCCCATGAAGACTTACATAGTTTAACTCATGAATGCTTAAGGAGCAGAAGTGTGATGCATTTCTCCTCGGACTTGATGCCTCAAGTGGGTGGGAGAGTGATGCTGTGCTTGTGGGACGGCTAAAACAGAGTCGATATCCAGATCATCTGTCAAAACAGCATCAGTAGATCATCATGCAGAGGTGGTGATGATGATGAATCAATACCATATGGAATGGTTTCATTAAAATCCTCTCCGAAAATGGATACCTGGTTATCATCAGATAACGTACGGACATTATCGGGGGATAATAAGTGATCAGCATCACCATGATCTTCAGAGCTAATAGCACGTCTCATTCGCAGTACCCAGAGAGGTAAAACACGATATCTACACAGCTTTAATCTATCATGGTGAACATCTAGTTCCCGATGTTGGTTTTTGATACCAAACAGTGCTTCTGACAAGATTTTATGAATAATATTTGGACCAGTCCAAGGAGGTTGTAGTTTACTGGACTGACGTATCTTAGTTGCAGAATTAGCAAGATAAACTACATCACCAACATGATAGGCACACTCATGCAAACGTAGATCATACTCTCTTTTCTGGCACTTCTGAACAATTGTAAGGTTATCCCGTGCTATCTCATGAGTTTCGTGCAACGTTTGCTGTAACTGTTGGATGAAGTCATTGGCATCTGAAGGGGCATCATCTGTAGTCACAGACATGGGCGTTTGCACATTATGTCAATATGCTGTAGCACTTCTCAACTAAGCATCATCATGCTAGGCATATAACCAGTCTCTCGGCTTACAGTAGATCGTATTGCTCCAGCGATGAAAGGACTACACTTGTCCCAATCTTTCTGTCTGTCATGCTCTTGCAGGCAACACCGTATACACTGCAAGGTGGTATGGTTTATATGTTCAATCTGTCCATTCGAACATGGTCTATAAGATATGGTGCATGTTTTGAACTCTCCAGTAGATGGTACAGTTCCTTAAATAAGTTGCTCTCAAAGTTACGACCCTGGTCGGTGTGTAAGAAATATGAACAGCCAAATGTGGTGACAAAACGCACCACATATGTTTTTGCTACCAGTTCTGCCCCTTGTTCAGGGAGCGCAGAGCACTCAACCCATTTAGTGAACTGATCTATGATCATCAACACATATCTATTTCCCAGTGCAGATGTGATAAAGGGGCTCAAAATATCCATATGTACCCGTTCCAAGGCAAAACCAGCATGGAACTCGCCCAGAGCAGCCCTAGGTTGGCTGGAAGCTTTTTTGCTACAGCTACAAATCCGACAGGATTTCACATGTGCCACCACATCACGAGAGTATCCGTGCCATTTATATTTAGCCTTCACTATCTTTAATGTTTTCTGCTCACCCATGTGACTGGCAAGCTTGGAATCATGACAATTTTCCCAAACCAGTTTCTGGAGGGACCACCAGTAGATTCCGTGTGGTATTTGCTTCTACCCAGAGATAGTGCAAAATACTATCGAAAAAAATCAATTGATCATGATGAGCCCACCATAACTTGACAGTTGGACTAGCTAAATATAGCTCCGCGTCAGAATGTGTGTGTAGCTGCTCAATCTATGAAGCAACTGTCTTCAGATCAGGATCCTCCAACTGACGCTCCCTTAGGTTTTCTAAAGAGAATGCATTTAACCAGTTTGAGCTTCCGATAATCAGGTCTGTTGGAGGGGGTGGGGTGGGTGGGGACAGCATCCAGCCGTCCATCTGGATCGTCGCTGTCTGTGTCACTGTCTGATAGGTCATTATTATTCAGTTGAAGGGCCCTTATCATTTGAAAAGCCAAAGGAATTACACCATCAACATCTTGTTCAAATTGAGACCATTGCTGCTGAAGTTTGGTACAATATTTGCGCCCACCAATGGTAATGAACTAAGAAATTGGCCAACTTTATAATAGTGGCAAGGTGACAAATCACTCGGAACTCGTGATAGACCATCAGCATTAGAGTGCTGTTTACCAGGCCTGTACTGCATCGTCATATTATATTGGGACAGTTCTTCTAGCCACCTAGCTAGTTGTCCTTAGATGTGCTTGAAACTGAGCAGCCAAGTGAAACTGTGATGGTCAGTCCGCACAATAGATGGCCATCCTGCAGGTACATATGGTACTGCCTAGTAAATTCTACCATGACTAGCAACTCTTTGCGTGTGACACAATATTTACATTGAGCCAGTGTCAACGTTCGGCTCGCAAAACCAATAAGCACCTCTTTCCATTTCTGAATTTGGGATGGCACTGCACCAATGGAAGCCTCTGAAGGATCAGTATCCAGTATGACGGTACCATCCAGTGTCGGATAACCTAAAACTGCAAGGTTGACCATAGCACCCTTAAGTGTTTCGAAAACTACCTGGTGCTCTAGAAGCCAGTCGTACTCTGGAATACATTTGTTGATTAGAAAATTTCCCGCCATGAATTCTTGGTATACCTCAGGTGCGGTATCTGATAGTGATTTCATATCTGCCAGGTAAACTAACCCCACCTGGCATAGTTGATGTGGTCATACACCATTAGCCAAGGTAGCATGGCCGTAAATGAGTCAACATGGAGTTGCCAGTTTCCATCACGATTGACATGTATGAAATCTAAAAGAATTTCGACCATTTTAAGGTATATAATCCAAAAGGCATGATTAGGGCTTTCCGGCAACTGGTTATGGAATTCTTGCATCTTCGAGGAAAAACGAGCTACTCTCAGGGCATCCTTGATGCTGCTCACGGCTTCATAAATGTCACCATGGTTTTCTAGACCTCTGGCATCTTAGCCTATGAACAAGGTAGTGACAGTTCAAACACATGATCTAATTTCCTTTGTTAAATCAATGTTTTTTAAACTCAACCAGCACAAAAAGTGCTCGAAATGAATCCTACTGATGGCCTCGTATGCCCAGAGGTGCCCACGAATCGCTCTGTAGTAATTCTTCCCTTCCATCATGCCATTAATTGCGTTTTGTCCATGTGCTGGTGTTAGTTTTCTACCCTTTGCCACTAAGAACAAGATATCTTGAGCGATGCTACAAGTGTTCTGCTTCATTTTCCTCTTTATTTTCATCAGTGCCAAGAACATATATTCCGCCAAAAAGGACATTGAGAAAAGGATATAGACTGTTCGGTATCACCGCTTCTACATGTTCCTGTGTGAGACCTCTCCAAGCAAATTGATGTCCTGGCGTGTTATCCAGATCCTCGCCCAGATGAAGGGCAGAATAGACGACCTCTTGTAAAATGCTAGATTGTCTCCATTTAAGGATATCATCAGTCTTCTCTGTGCCCATGGTCTCAGCACCATCGTCTGCCTTGCTTGCCTCTGCTAATCCCTTGGTTATTACATACTGTGATTTATCGCTTAGATAAATGAGTAGAGAAGCATTGGAATCAAGAAGACGCATAAAACTGGCTTTTTCTCCAATGTATTTCTGCAGTGTGTCATAAAGGTTTGACGCCTAGATAGATAGCTGTCTGGAACAGGGGCATGATTTTTTTTCACATAATTTTAGATAACGCTCCAATATTTCTACCACATCATAGACATTACCCAAAGCGAAACAATCAAGTAAGTCACAGAATTTCTGGTCAAAATAAGGGTCTACAACAATGTTCCCTTCTGCCAGCAGCGATTAAATCAACAATCCCTGCTAAGTGGACTCTCATAACTAAATCATTCTGTTAAATGAGAATAATCTTATCTGACAAGTTCATTGTCATTAATGTACGGGGCTTAGTGGAACCAATGTTCTGGCAAAACATACATAATTCCCAATCAATTTGCAAGGATATCCTTGTACTTTGACGAGATGATACCGATGCACCTACTTCTACTACTTCACTATTAAATTTCTTCCTTAGTCGTTTCAATTTGCTTTGTCAAGTGAAATTACAATAGCTGGACTTGTGCCAATTCATTTCAAAATTACTCCAATCATGGTCACAAATACTCTCGAGTCACATAATTAAAAGCAAGAAATAGTTTTCTCCTTTCTGCTGCAGTAGAAGCGATTCTTTTCTTGCCAACATCTGTTCCCGCTCATAGCGATTCACAAGGCCTATCTTCTTGACATATAAGACATAGCGAATAAATAGTTATTAAGGGTCTCTCCCATTTGCGTGTTAAAACAGCTACTGGGTTCACATTGTCTTCACCCATGATACGTGTGCTAAGTTATAGTCAAGCATTATGCGCGTGCAGGAAGAATAAGTGCATGTGGAATAAATATATATTCGTAAAAATTCAGTTAAAATGCACTTATTGTTAATAATCAGTTTTCAGTTTACTTCAATTGACATTTTCTCAAATTACCCTGGGATGTTAATTATTATAAAAATAAGCAATATGTTTCTGTCAATGGTGGCCAATTAATGGCATAGAAATGAATTTGTTTTGTTATTTTCTGTTTCACAGCATTGTTTTAGTCTCCCACACAGGTTACATGGATATTCTTGCACCCTGATTGCGTGATATTGAAAATACAACCCTTATAGATGATATTAGGCAAAATATAAATTTGACAGTTACATGATATTTGAAACTAGTTTTTTACCTTTTGTATCCACCCATATCTGAAAGCTTGATATATAGTGATACGTTCCAGCATAGATACAAACTTGTAACAAAAATGCCATCAAAAAGTTTCCTAGGCTCTTTTAGCAGGCTTGGCCGCCTGGCTAACTACCAGTAAATATGTGTCATTACATAAATATGTTAAGTGTGCTGTGAAGTGACCTCAAGGAAAAATATCTCTGTATGCTCAGATCACGTATAGACCTGAGGAAACTAAGGATTTTGGCTGAGGACAAGACAAAACTGCTGTGTGATGTTTCTGCTACTACAGCCACAGAATACAGTAACCATACATGCATAGATTCCCGGTTTAATACCATGACTGTTTCACTAATTTACTCTCTCTGAGATTCAAGTCACCAGAAATGAACAAATTCTGATAATGGCTCAGAATTTCTTGTGTCTTGTTCTATTGCTGTCTACTTAGCCCTTACAAGGAACCATGGAAAATATCCATAGATATGTCAGAATCCATTTCAAGCATTCGTGAACATCTGGAATACGGAGAGTTTTGGCAGCTGATCACAAGAAAGTCCATTTTTCAATTTACAGATAGGATGAATATCCCCCCACCTTCTTCATTGATGATGTTGATGATGTATTGTGTTATGAGGCTGTCGTAGCTTGAAAACAGTCTACAGCTGTAATCACGCCTTTGTCGGCTTTAATCACTTATTCCTTAGCTTCACCCAGAGTCATTAGCAGCCATCCATGCTTTTTTCTTCTCAATGTACATCTTTCAGATCGGTACGTAGTACGTTTGCTAGGTATATGCAGTGGCCCCTATTAACCACACGAATTGGTATAAAGAATCCTTAAAACTCACTGCCACCACAGTTAAATGCCTAATATAGGACTCCTTACTACTGGATGCAGTGATTATTGAGTCAACAGTGTTATGTTTTGATATATAATTTCATATTTAATTAATAGTTGGATATCTTTTAAGCATCTTAAACAAAGTTCATTTCTGTGGAATATAGCAACCTCATTTTCACTATAATATCAGCATAATATTGACAACCTCACTGATCATCTTGCTTAAAGGCACACACGCACGTGTGCGCACATGCAAGTCTGGGACTGTTAGTTAGCCCTGGCTTAGAGTGAGGTAAGTACAATTGGGAAAGAGTGTCTCTAAGTTGATAGAACTTGTGCCCAATTCCATTGTGCATATATAGGTTACAATAGAATACGTTTGAAAAAGCCCAACCCGGAATGGGATTTTATTTGTGCTTAATTTTTCGTCACAGGGACCATCACTGATGAAAACAAATTTAGTACCATACTGAGAATGTCCATTTTTTTAAACAACGGATAAAATACAATTATGCAGCACTGAAAAATAAAATATGCATAACATCAAATATACATAATGTAGTGACTAGCCACTCAAAATCAGAAAGTCCCTTGAAGTAGCGTCATATATGTTACATTCAAATTAGTTGAATAATTAGAACACCAGAAGTAAAAGAAATATCACCAATATTTCCGGCTGCTCAAAATCTGGAAAATCTGAATTATTGTGACTGACAAAGTGTTAATAAAAGTTTATTTTGATGTTAACATCTTATAAAGTGAGTGTTTGACCGAAATTGACAAATCCAAACTGCTGATATTAATTTATTTCATAGAACATTTTTTTCAACTGAGAGCGTGTCCATTTTTTAATTACCAGAAAATACCATTGTGCGATACTGAAAGGTGAAATGATCATAACATCACATCTACATAACTTAGAGCAATAACTGACCACTTAATATGGCCATTCTAGTGGTATCTATGGTTTCATATATGTTATATGCAAGTCACTTGAATAATTATTTCGAAAGGTCGCAGATATTACCCAATGCTTATATTCACGTAACTGCGCATTGTTGTGATTATCAAAACGCTAATAAAACAACATGTCGGTATTAACACTTTGATAAGTGAATGACATCAAATAAATATAACTGGTCAATGTTCCTTTATTGCAAGGACTTGTGTTACTATGGAAACTGACAGAATGTCATTTTTTTAAACAGTGGGAAAAATACAATTATATAGGGTTTTGAAAATATAAATTAACATAACCTCGCATCTAAATAAAGTAGATTAACACATTATCGCTTCAAGTGTTTGTATATGTGCCCGCTACATACCATACAATAAATCTGCTAACAGTATTTGAACATTTTATCTTTCACTTATTTACTGTCTCTATCAGATGATGGTGCAGCATCTGCATTGCTTCTATTATCATCAGTTGAACTATCTTTCTCGTCATTATCCCCACATTTAAATTGATTGTAATATAACTCCTCTGACACTGTTGGACGGAATTAAACCGAATTTAGTATGTCAGTTACCCATATCAATGTGGAATGGATGAGCACATTTGCAGTTGTCCCCGCCCCCATAGTGTGTGGGATGGGGGGTCAAAAGTTCCTGAAATTGATTGTAATGCAACTCCTCTGACACTATTGTACGAAATTCAACCAAATTTGGTATGTGAGTTACCCATATGATTGCGGAGTGCAAAATGACGTTTACATTTGGCTCCGCCCACGGGGATGGGTTGTGGGGTGTGTCAAAGGTTCAAAGCTGTGAACGTAGGAATTTGCGATAACGCATCATCAACCGATCAATCTAGTTCTCTATTATATCAGTCTCAGTCTCTAGAATACCCACCAGCATACCTGGCAACAGCCCGCCCTCACACCCGGTGAGTTCAAATTTTTGTTTAGCACACCCGCCAACCCCCACCCCACATCCACCCACCCCGCCCCAGCAGTCCAGCCAGTAGTTTAATGTCTGCTATTTTGTATATGGTCTCTCTTCCAAATGACTACCTTATAGTCCACATTGCTCATGGAGTTGAGTTTTCCTCTGCATTATCCTAGTTTGCCAATGGCATAGAGGATCGAAGTGCATCAGTGTTTGCTATGTGAGTCGTCCTATGCCTTTGGCAGGTGAAATCATTTAATTGATGGAATTTGTATTATGGGATATTCTATGACTCACGACAGGTTGAACAGTTTTCTGATTATAACCAGTCTTCAAATAATAGTATATATGCCATTGTGGATATAGAAAATGCATAAGAAGATGTTGAGTAAAACGAAGCCACAATGCCATTTGATTTGTGCGTGTGTAAATATAGAAAGTCCTACAGCAAGGACTATGATTGGTACCTTTGATTTGGCATGGATCTATCTAAAGATGATAGAGCAAAGATGAGCAATGATTTGGTTGTCGTTCTCTAATATACATGGATCCTTCCACAATGGCTCACTTGTTCTTCAGTTTTGGTGGGCATAATTAAGCAAGGTATCGTACACATGTTTCTATTCTCTTGTTAACCACGTCATATCCTGACGCAACATAGTTCGTCAAAGGGTTGTGAGATGTTTTGTGCCAGGAAATATGTGTGCAATAGAAGAGGCATTTATGAATCAGACAAAATCACTTGCATGTGCGTAAGGAAGTTGAGCTAGCACAGGGCAGAAATGTCATTTAGACATGACAGATGCATGTGGTAAATTTAGTTTTCACTGTATCTAAGATAGAGCTAGAGCACAATTCAAACATGGTCGCTATGCGGTAATAAAGAACTGAGTATTCCTATCTAGTTGTCATTGCCAACTAAGAGTCGACAGTCTTGGTATTTATTTAAATATTAATGAAATGCTGCATCATTTCGACACTTTTTTCTATATTCTCCTTATTTCTTGTTTACAATAATGTGGTTATGTAGCTCCAGCGCTGCGTTGCTCAATTAATTCCACTTCGGTTTCCGGCTTGTACTCACGATAGTCGCCGGCCCGATGATGCTGGCTAGCTGGCCTCGTGGATGGAGATTTGAGACTGTGGGCTGCCGGCGACCACAAAGACCAACTTCTGGAGTCTGTTGAATGTTCACGTTCTAGTGGGGCTGGGCGACCATTGCCACCTGCAGTGAACGCTATTGTATCATCTCAACTATTTATGTAGTCAGTATGCCGCTGCATTATGTTCTTGGTTAAATTATAATATACAATATATAAGTATATATGAGCATAGCGAGTCGAAGCTGGCTCTTAATTGTGAAAGATTCTCTGGTTCAACAATGGTATTAGTTTCCTGCGATTATATAATAAGTGACGTGTTGGCACAATCTGTGTTGTATCTCAAGATAGCTAACCTATCCTTAACTATAGGATAGGTACTCCTGTAAAGGAGGAGTCCTAGCATGGCTAACTAGTTTAATATAAACTAATGACTCATGCGGGTCAATAAATTGGTTTTGCAAGAGGAAAGAGCCTTACGTGGGCCGCTATCACAGGAAAAAGCCTACTACGCCATAGCGGAGGGAGGGGGAGGGGGGGGAGGTGGCCGAGACTGCACTCCCATCTAGAACAATGCTAAGGTGTGTTAAATTTTATATGTGTAGTTATTTATATAGGGATGCATGCTGTATTATGTGGAGGCAAAGTGCCTCCTTCAACAGAATCTGACACCATCGTCTCTTAAGCTAGTCGCTGGTTTAGTCAGCACCGCATTATTTTGGCATTCCTTCTTGAAGAGCATAGGCTAACCTTTGGTTATTGAGTCCAAACACATGGTTGATACTTGAAACGGCTTAGACCTACTTAGTTTTAATAATGGGTTGCCTTCCTCGTGATGAGCCTGGGTAGCCATCTCGGCACATACACATTGGACTACTCCCTCAGGCTGGCGGCGTGTACATGTTGCCTGGGCGATGACTCCGAAGCCGATGGGTGACCTCTAACTGTGTGTCAGCACAACCACGAATAATAAGACACGGTCAGGATAACACACAAAAGGATTAGAAAGCAGTGCATCTATTTACAGCGGAGGCTGAAGAAGTGGGTGGCAGACTGTGGTGACCTTCCAAGAAGGCGTGGAGAGATGATTGGCATTTCCCAGCCACTGTAGCATTAGTCTGCGAATCGCATTTTCAGCTGACCCCAATCGTGTCGCAAGTGAACCATATGAGATTCTCTCCATCGGGGCTAATGTTTACCTGCGTTAGGGCTATGTAATTGCTCTGAGGTCCACTGCTAGGCCTTTCACACTATAATTAAGATTTTCGCAGTGAATCCTACTTTGGATTAAAGAAGTTCCAAGGTACCGCGAACATACAGGGGGAGTGTATGAGTCATCGCCATTTCGATTCCAGCCGTCGAGAAACCTCTGAGATTTCTCGGGTCGGCTCTAACCAAACCAGCGAAAGGGATTACCAAACAATTAGTTGGCCAGCGGGCCAGGGTGTCGTAGAAAGAGACAGCTGCTTTAGGAATTTAGAAGGCCGTAAAGTTAGTGGCCAATTATGGAAACCAGCTAGCTATGTTAACGTCAGCATAGCCGGGAAAGAGGCTTTATAATATACAGCACCCATCCATTCGAGCAGTCGTCTCTAATTACTTTATCCTAACAAAATATCTGAGCTAACACTAGTTAGGTTTAGTCACTGTATTGTAGCATGGATCGACCGGATGTGCACCGGCCGTCCCACCTAAGCGGAATACGGAACGGCCATTCCGGATTCGCTCCAAGCATGTCCCACCCCTGGGTAGGATGGTATGCATATATGAGGCCTATGAGAGAGGTGTTCGTTAAAATTGGCTAAGTCCGTTAGACCGTGTTGTGCACATGCGCACGCGTCAGAGCTTCCCTGACAACACATCTCGGAATTGGAAGCGAGGGCATGCTTATAGTGTACCGAGTAGGTACCCATAAATAACTTTAATTGTATCATCCTCGTTGTTCTTGGTACTAATCAAGACCAGAATAAAACGAGGATTCAGAACCGTTTAAGCTACTGAAATCGGCCCGGAAACGGCTGAGTTATCATCGGAAAACCCATTAAATTATCTTCAAAATATTTCTCTTGACGACTTAATCGTGCGTATGTATAAATAAATAAGGAATGTGCTGTGTACGTAATAGCCACGTCACAACTTCTGTCTGCACGCTGATTGGCTGCTGCTCGGCCGCTGATTGGCTGAATCCCCTAGCTCTGACGTCACGAGTAGTATAAAAGGGGTGAAAAATCGAGAATCAGGAGCATCACCAGTGTGGAAGCTGGCCCGCGCAAGACAACTGGACCATCAGGTTAGATGTGTGCAACTGCTTACCTACGGTGATACCTACATCATTCGGTGCCAATCGGATTTCAACTCATCCATGGTGGTAAGGAGTCCTCGACTTCCACAGGTTTGTACACCCCCGGACGCCCATCCACCGTTAATAAACTAACTTAAAGTAATAACTCCCGCATCCAAACCTTTATAAGGGAGTCTTTCCGTCGGAGCGCCGTGTGGGCCCAGATGTAATTCTATGGAATGTAGAGCTGATGGTGATTCTTGGAGGATGACTCGTCGGATCTGCCAATCATGCTGAAAAGTGGACTTCAACTTCTGCACTGCATGTCGTGTGTGTAACCCTGTTAACCCTGTTAATGGGTTGCTCTCAACTTTCATATTACTGTCGCCAGATGGAAACTTTGCAACAGACCATTTATATCCTGTATGAGTGAAATGACTATCTAATGAACATCTCTTGAACCATTCCGTTATCTGTCCAGAGAATGTGCTGCATCAAATCTGCCTGGAAAAGTCAGCTTCCGGGGACCTGCCTGTGGATACCTGCCTGCAGATACCTGCCTGTGGATGTCTTCCTGGGAAATCTTTCCAGCCTCATAGATCGTGCCATCTCGCGCTACTCATAGGTTGGCGCCTCAATTTCAGTAACTTGTGGACTTGTTCCATGCCGATGACTATTAGGTACTCAAGTAGCTATACCATTGAACCTTTAATTATTTTTTCCGCATAATGGTACTGTTGACTAATAGTTACCTTACCGGTCCTAGGACCGCATCTTTATAGTTTCCATTTTGTGAATATTATCCTTGTTTACTGTGGGTGCTTTCAACTAGTCGCACCATAGGGTCCAATGACCTGTGATATTATAATCATTATAATCGTTAAATTGTACAATGGTTAGTTTATATGGCGAGAAGCCATCTAGTTAATATATTTTGTTTATTTATTTTAAAAAACCCTCTAGACCGCAGTATGCTAGGAAATACTATACATCAACATTATATCCGCATCATGATTCCCGCTAGCATCAATTTTACACTAAGGTCGCTGATCATGCTCTAAATGTTTGAGCCTGACATGTTACCGACTAAACCTGGCTATTCAGCTCGATAGGATAGGTTTAAAGTGGTTAGGGCCAATTTCTCCATTGGAGACGCACCGTGTACGCCTCTTTTCCTGTTGTTGTGGTAATGTGGCGCCATGCACCGGCAAGGTTGTGTAAAATTGGCCAGTTATTGAGTGAATGTCTCTTTCCACGATCCATATGGCTTATTAATTGTCTGGATTCCCAATCGACACAATGACCAGATCCGACCTGGGGAAACTATCAGAGGTTTCCGAGCGGTGATAGTTAAAGTGCAGATTTACATACACGCCCCCTCGTGTCTTCGGATACTTATGAAGAAAATCCCTCTGCCAAAGTAGGAAGCACTGCGAAATGATAATAATATTAATTTGTATGTTGTGGTACCGGCCTGCAGTGCATCTCTGGGCATCATGGAAAATAACCCTAATGACAGGTCGAATGTTAGCCCCGTATCACTCAGTGATGGACGAGATGCAGATCTCCATCCAACTCGTTGTGGTGTCTGGATGAGGCCATAGAGCCCACCATGCCCTCAAGGGAAGGACGCTCGCGATGGATATCCATCTCCCCATCCCCACCATAATGACATGTCAGTATTTAAATTTGCTTGTGTAAACTGTGAAACATGTCTAGTGATGTTATATGTGGTTGTGGAGCCGGGTAGCCGGATCGTTATTTGTTCTGTGACATGTATGCACGCTATCCTTGGAGGTAGATGCTGTGCGGGGCAACATCCGGGAAGCCGGCACCTGTGCCCAACAGATCAGTGTATCTAAAAGTTAGGTAGTAAACCATGCCACTTGCGGCCAAGGCTTGTTTCCATTACTAACAACTAATTGGTAGGTTAGGATGTAGCAGAAATAAAGCGGCAACTCCTAATGCAGTCATTTGGAACTACATAAGATGGTGACCTGGGAATTCTTCGGAAATCGTTTGTCCCGTCTTGACGTAAATTAGCGTGCAACACCTTAACAGTAGCTTCACTAGGATTGTCAGCACTTGGTATTTTCTGTTGAACAAAAGAGTGGCCCTTTCTGCCAGCTCCTTTCCTCCGCTTCGGCACAGGTTGGTTCATGCCCGACTGAGCCATCCGTGCTACAGTTATCTTACCAATAAGGATTGTTGTAACGTGCCTAATACGCCATCCAACCCCTTTGTGGAATGATACATGTAGAATCACAATCATTCAAAACGTCCAGCCATTGCTTTTTGGCCGTAGCTTGTCCCTCTACCATTCTTAACAAACACCACACCCTCTGGAGAAACACTCTTGTGAAACCTCAATGAATCCAAAACCCTAATATTATCCTTATCATCTTATATAGGCACATATACGTACCAAATTTAAGGCACTAATCATAACTATGTGGGCATTGCTGTACATTTCACTTTCTGTATGAGGGTACACCTTCACATGCATGCTTAAGTCAAATGTCATTCGGACATAGTTGTGCACAACATCTTCTTAGAGCCGTTTTTAATATTCTTAGATATACTTCACCAGTGACATATATTATTGGAGCGTCGATTACAGTCAGATGGATTTTAGATCATTAGTGAGTCAAGGAACATCACTGATGATCTGATTCTTCAATTAGATTATTTTTCCTTCCGAATATACAAGATTACTACAATAACAAAGGTTGATGCATTTCGTACTTCCCCATGTTAATGACAATACGTGGTGATATGAGGAAAAAGCAGAATGCCAAGAAAACGTGGACTTATCAACCCTAGTTCTACCAAGAGCATGCCTTATCTAGCACATACAGAGCGTTAGCTATCTGCTGGGTATTTGGAAGGGAGCTCATACGTCCAACACCAGCCATCCATGTATGGAATTCCATGAAATAAAAGAGCATTGACCTTTGTCAGATTTGTCAGGCCGTGCCCATCATTAACTTTTTATGTTAACACCATCATATTGCTTTTTAGCTTTTTTCATCATCATCATCATCATCATCATCATCATCATCATCATCATCATCATCATCATCTGGTACGACAGTAAAGGCTGTTAGGCCTATTGTTAATCACACCAATGCACAGTTGTCCGATGTTGTGCAGTGCACAAAATTAGTGGCAGTTTGGCATCTGTTGACCTAATTATTCTACTGCTTTTGCATGCAGAATATATGATATTATAGAAGCCACTACAAGGCAGATTTTGTGTGGTCAGTCATTACTCTAGGCTAGGTAAATGTAATGTTCATTCTTCATTAACCCATAATTGCATTTTCTCGCTATTTTCAAATATCTGTCAGTTGTCATCGTAACACCATTTCAGGAAATATATATGAACACGAATACTCTTAAATTTGGAAGGGTGTATATTATACTCACATTAAAAGATGTTAACATCCAAATATTCTTGTATTAGCACTTTCTCCGATACACGAGTAGAATTTGTGACATAATTATTATTAAATTATAGAGGCTACTTGAAGGGAAATTTTGAGTGGTCAGTCATTACTCTAGGTTATGTAGATGTGATGTTGTGCTCATGTCATTTTTCAATATCCCATAATTGCATTTTAATGCTATTTTAAACAGGGCTTTCTTTCATGTGCCATAGTAACACGATTTTAGAAAATATATACATATTTGGCTCTTTAAATTTGTCAGCGTATGTCAAATACTCAGTCTTCCAGATTTTAACATCAATGTATTCTTTGCACTTTGTCAGTTACAACAATGTATATTTGCACGATTTTAAGCAATGAACACCTCTGATAATTTGTCTATAGCTTATAGGAAAATGCAGAGGATAAGTGAAGGAGAGGTTTGAGTGGGCAGTCCTTACTCTATGTTAGGTAGACGTGATATTATTTTCATTTCATTTTTCAGTAACCCATAATCGCATTTTGCCACTACTTAAATAATAAACATGCTGTCAATTTCACAGTGGTAGAGCATTGGTACTAATAGCAGCGCTCTTGGGCAAAGTTTCCACAGTATGCCAGCAACGCAAATGTAGCACATTGCCTAAGTGTGCACTTGTGTTTTATTATAAGACACAAGGCTCGTTTCAGTACTGACCACCTCCAAATTCCACATAGTAGAAGTTACAAAGCACTGTTGTGCCATCTCTCCCGCGTTGTGCATTCCCAACAACGCAGAGAGCAAACCCTTAATATTACCACACACATTCCCTGTGCGTCGTATGTCACACATGTCCAGACTCTGACAAACCGTGAGAAATTCTCATCAGAAACAACCAAATCCTCACCGTCATTGGGACTCTGTTTAATAATTGTCTTAGAAACTTTCAGTCAAAGTTCGCTCATTATGAGTACAAGCACCAGGAATACGCCATGTAGGACATAGTCATAATTAACACTAATCTACCAAGCATTTCAAAAAATTAGGCTTGGCACTTAGAGTTTTTAGCAACAACCAGCAGATAGAAATTCTAAGTCTTTCTGGTTAATAATATAGGCCTGTGGCAGGAACACTTCTACTGTACAAGCAATGCTAGCAGTCAGTCTGATAGCACTTCCAAATTGATATGTCATAGAAAGCACTTTTGAACATAGTTAATTTCTCCTTACACTTACACCACAAAATACACAAGTTCTCACGTTAACCAACACCATCTCCATTCGCCACAAGCGCCAAAGCTACTCAAAGCGATGCACACATTTGCTGCACCCACATAGCATCCACACACACAGGCACGCACGCACGCGCGCACGCACGCACGCACGCACACACACACACTACATCTAGATGCAGAGATGGTCAGTACTACGCCAGTGATGCCCATTGGTTCTATTTCATCACCAGTCACTGGGACTCTGCCTACATCACCGCCCGACGCACGCCACTAACAAGATTCACAGTTATGACATGGGTGGTACTGTAGATCACACCGTGCTGTTCAACAGCATGCCAGCTCACATACCCCCACATATAGAAGGAGACAGCGATGATGACACAGACAGCGAAATTCACATCAACCATGCTTTCAATGTGCTACTACCAGGCACTTCATTTAATAACTTACACAATTCACCAAGGCGTCAAATGCACTACAGTGAACGCATCTTTGCAGATTTTGCCCAACATAACACAGGTGGAGAACCTGAAGAAGCCCATACAGAGTCACATTATGCAGGTTCTCTGAGCCTTGCGGCACTCTGAATGACAAGTACGGACGTGCCAGGACAAACCGTAATACAAATACATGAAGTTTAGAGGCCAGAGATGCCATGTACGCCAGACTGGGGAATGTAACAATCAGATATGGTCGTGACGATTCTCCTGTGGCAGCCGATGAGGGTGGTCTCATGCAAGCGCTACAGAGGCAGATCGAGGAGCAGGCTGAGCAAATGCAGCACTTTGGGGAGCTGCTCTGCACAGGTGCATAATGTCATCCTCTCAGCAAGCCAACCACAGTCCTTGTCGCACTCGGCTACAATATTGGACTTTACCATGTTATGTTATGTTATGTTATGTTATGTTATGTTATGTTATGTTATGTTATGTTCATATAATCTTCCTCTTGATATGAGCACCCACCATAGTGGTAATTGTTAAAATCGGATAATAACCAAACCAAAATAAAATAAAAGTAAGTAATAAACAGGGGGAAATTAAATAGACAAGTACAGAATAAAACAACACCCTAAAACAAGGTAGAGTAGTTGAACAAGAGCAGTACAAAATAAAACAACACACCAAACTAGGTAGAGTGGATGAACAGGAGCAATATAAAATTCTAACACTAAGACACATTCATTTCTAAGAGTTTATCATAATTTCAAAGCATATTTGAGTTAAAATAAAGTACAAACGTACCATTTGATGCTTCGGTATAATAAAAGCACTAAGGCATTAATCGATTTTAACAAAACACAAATAGGTTTAGAAATACGAAATACATCCAGTATTAATTGGCTGATTTATCACAAATTTATATCGATACTAAAAATAAGTTTCATCTGCTACATCAGGTAGTGCGGAGAAAAACCCTCGGTGAACCACACGAGATGACATATGTTCCCCTCAGACCATGCATCCCAAGCGCCTAGAGGATGTGTGCAATGGCCAGAGTAATTCAACACAACACCTGGGGATGCAATGGTGAATCTTTTGGGAAAACCGTTATAAGTTGCATGATTAGACATAGGCTAATCATCCTAATATGGTGTTGACAATATGGACTCTGCCACAGTACATGTTGTAACAGAATTGTCTGCTAAATAGTTCAACATTATACAGAAGGTCAGAATTATATGGTAGTATCCCACAGTTGGGCAATGCAGCACAGTCTATAATAAGTTGAGTAAGTAGGATAGGGTCACTACTAATGAAGTCCCAGTGATAGGAACCACAACATTCGGTCACTACAGCTGTTATACATTGTAAACTGTGGTTTCCTGTAGTTATGCAGAGCACCACATTGGATAAGGATGTGTGTATAGCCTTATGTTGCAATCTGACACAAAGGACAGATTGATTCGGCTTTGTTTTGATTAAATATCCTTAGCTTTGATTGTACAATATATGTGCCAGTTAAGAAGCGAGCTCTAATGGCTCCCCTCTTTACATCCTTGACATTGTGGTCAGTACTGCTAACAGATAAATGTTGACAACCAATTGAGAGATCACCAGTATTATAGTAGGCCAGAGTGCTTTTGTACTCGCAGTCGCTCAATAGTGTTTTGAGTCCAGAATGTATTGATTGCTGTTCTAACAGTAGACTTCCAATTCTCCTTTGTTGGCACACCAGCTATAAGTTTATAGATGTTTGGGAGATCATATTTTTGAAGTAGATCTATGATTTTAATGAATCAGCTGTTAGCATCATCTTCCTTCATTATCAGATGTCTTATCATAATGTTGGTTAGCGCTTTGTTGTTACTCTCAATATGTTGCCCAGTAGTGACGGCTGACTACTATGTAGTTCGGCCAGGATTGGTCTAACACCAAGCAATAAGTAGGTAATACACTTAGCCATTCTAGTGGGCAATGACTGAATCTTCCGAAGCATACTGAAATGAAAGGTTTCCAGTTGACTTATATGCTGTTTTTGAAGGGTAAATATCTCCAGTCCATAGATTAGGCATGGCATAACATATGTTGTTAGAATGCTAGAGTACATTTTTGCTGATAAATCATTAGGCCGATGCAGACCGATTCTGGTAAGGGTGTAAAACATTCACTTTGCACATGATATTCGCTCTTCTACATTTAGCTTAACCTCTCGCTTTGTTGCACAAATGAGGCCCAGGTGGGTAGTCTGAGATGATACAGAAAGCTCACGATCTTCCAACTTCCAATCTGACAAATTTTATAGAGTGCCTCTTTGGCAGTGTGTTATATACAATAGAAGACTTCTCTGGATGCATAATGTATCTCTCCCGAGTAGAATAGCGATATGTCAGATCTAACATAAGCTGCATCTCTAAGTCTGACTTGCTGATCAAAGTACGGTCATCTGCGACAGTTTGACCACCTGCGTACTGTGCTCCAATGTAAGATCCAGCTTGCACAGCTTCCAGTTGTATTAATAGGTTATTAATATACATCTTGTATAGACCTGTTGACAAGATGCGCCTTGTCTCACCCCTTGCTTAATCGAAAATGTGTCGCTAAGGAGGCCTTTCCATTTAACTTTTGACGCCAGGTCAGTATAGAGTAGGTCGATGGCATGTAAATAATGCATGTTAAGGTCTTGGTCAAATAGTTGACACTTTATTGAGTCATGGTCAACTACATCGAATGCCTTCTGCACAGGGGCGCCGGAAGCAAATTTGAGGGGCAGGGGCAGGTTCCACAAAAAGGACATGCTGGATATTAAATGGGTGTCCCACCTCTCATAGAAGGGTGTTCAGGGAATCCCATCCACCTAGCCACCACAAGAATAAACATTGAAAGGCGCAGGCTCTAAGAATCGATTTCCTGCATTCTGAGTTTCTTATGATTATATATAAATGCTAGCGCAATGTTAAGAGAAGAACTTATGTATTCATTGATAAATTGAACCTATTCCCAATTCACATTGTGAGCGAGCTGGCGGACGGGTTGTTGTGTTAGATGCACACATTGAGTGTGTGTGCATTCGTGCATGTGTCTGCATGGTGGACCTGCGCAGCTTGCCTTGAAAAAATATTTGATTGGACCATAGTTCCTAATTATATTTGCCATATCGTGGCCCAATTCTTTCAGCAGGATTCAGTGTTTCCTTTAAAAACTAGGTTATACAAGACAAATCTACCAATCATGTTGAGCATGTGAACAAGTTTTGTTCAGCTCTAGTCTTAGATGAAGACCATGAGGTTTCTTGAGTTTCATGTCAAGCAGTTTCGCAGAAGGTCTTTAAATGTAATTTTTTTTAATAGTGCAAAATACAAGATGGCCACCAACTAAATCGACCAAACAGCTTCCTGCGACCAACACTGGATCTGATCCTATGGACCCTTCCTGATCAGCAGTTCTTAAGAACTCGCTTAAAGAATACGATTGACAGATGAGATAGCAACACAGCTACGTCAAATTAGTAACACACTATTCAGCAGGGGTGTCGTAGGGACAGTTAACACATGCTATTTGAAAGACAGTTAACACATGCTATTTGAAATAGGCCTTCAAATGGCTTGACATGGCTGACCATGTGTCTTACGACCGTACGAGTTGGTGGTGAGGGGTTGCGGTGGGAGGGCTCATACTCATATAAATAGAATAGTATTAAAAATACAAGAGGGTGAAATTTATTACTTGGATAGGTAGGAAATATAGGAGATGGCGCATCTAATTTTTACATTATTCAGAGGGAGGCCCAGACCCCTCCCATTCTGTATGGTTGGTGGGGACGACAACAAATCTTAGACCTAACCCTCAAATACCCTCACTGACTTCGCACTTCGGTCATGTGCATACAAATTATTTCTACTTTTGCATATGCTTTACACGTCAATTAGAGTTGTTGTTAATTCTAATATCATTTGTTGTAGTGTTTCCACATTGCTGCACCCAGCCGCCCATCATTGCATATATATTTTATTCTACCCACTAAGCAATGCATTAACGGAGTGCGGACCAGTATCACTTCAAAATTCAAACAGCCTATAACTATGTATCTTACTTTTACCTGCAAAGGTTTCATGAAACGTTTACAGATAGAAACAAAATAATCAATATGTAACTGCCACCACATAAATAGCATTTGCATTGATGATTTGAATCATCGATAAGGCCGCTCAGTCACAAGTTTTCATCATTAAAATAATGTGATTTCTATGGTTATCATCAGTCTGCACGACGTAAGAATATATATATAAGTTCTAAAGTAAGGTTTACTTATTTTTTGGCCCGCTGCCCCCGTGCTTCCAGCGCCCCTGCTTCTGCATATCGAGAAAAGCCATGTAAAGTGGAGATTTTCTCTCTGTACGCTCCAAACATGTCAAGATAATTAGCCCCGCCATCAGTGAGGAAAGACCCCTGGTGAATCCATACTGGAGGGAAGACTGGTCTTTTGGCAAGTTATGTTCAATTCATTTGAGGAGGATGCGCTCAAAGATTTTACCAATGATGGATGTTACTGCAATTCCCTGATAATTATTTGGGTTTGTTGCATCTTTCCTTTTTTATGAATGGGGTAATTACACCCGTTTTGAAAGTTTCAGGGATACATTAATTTTCTAGAATGAAGTTAAGCAGCTGCGTTAAGATTGGTGTTACAGACTGTCAAGCATAGACAAAGTGATCAGCAGCAAGACTGCATTCATCTAATGATTTTCGCATATGGAGTTTACCAATGGCTGTAGATACATCATCAGTGCTAATGATTAGTCATATGTCTGTATTTGTCTCATATAATCTTCGTATTAGTTGTATGAAATGAAATCCAAAACCAACCCTAAAGCTTTTTACAGCTATGTCAAATCAAAACTAGAGACAAAGTCGGGAATTATAGACCTGCAACGATAGGGCGGCACAATTGCAGGATCTGATGAAGAGAAGGCAGAAGAACTAAATAATTACTTTACAAGTGTATTCACCGGTGAAGACGCAATACACATCCCAACATTACCCAATACAACAGCGTCAGATAGATTTATGAGATTGTGATTAAAGAGGATGATGTCGGCAAAAAAGGACCAGATGAACTGCATCCTAGGGTATTGAAAGAAGCTAGTAAAGCGATTTTGAAGCCCATGACTCTACTTTTTAATAGATCCTTAAGAGAAAGAGCACTACCACAAGACTGGAAGAATGCGCAGATAACCCCAATTTTCAAAAACAGAAAATGGTCATTACCCAACAACTACAGACCAGTCAGCTTACGATATGTGGTATGCAAAGCTATGGAACTGTTTATAAGAGATGCGCTGATGAAACACATGTCCAGCCACATCACCGACTGTCAGCACGGCTTTGTTAGCGGAGGATCATGCACTACCGAGCTTATAGAGTCCATTGACTTCTGCAGCAAGGCTGTAGATGAAGGCAAAGCAGTGGAGGTCATTTACCTTGGCTTCGCCAAAGCATTCGACACTGTACCCCCAAATGAGGTTACTGGGCAAACTGAAAAGATATGGCATGGGTGGCGATGCTCTTGGGTGGATAGAGGAATTCCTGAAAAATAGAAAGCAATGAGTAATGATCAATGGCTCTTGCTCCAGTTGGACACCGGCGCTCAGTGGAATTCCTCAAGGCAGCGTACTAAGTCCTGCATTAGCTGTATGTTTCATCAACGACATGCCACAAATGATACACAACATAACAAAGATGTTCGCACAAAACTATTTGCTCAAGTTAATGAAACGGAAGACCATGATCAGCTCCCGACAGACCTTGGCAACCTGACAGATTGGCCAGATACTTGGCGCATGCATTTTAATGCCTCAAAAAGCAAAATCATGCATTTGGGAAAAACGAACAACAAAACTCCATACACGATGAATGAGAACTTTCAAAGTGTCACGTTGGAAGAAAAAAACTGTGAAAAAGATCTCGGTGTATATGTGGATAATAACTTGAAATTCAACCAGCATGCAGAAACGGCGGTAAACAAAGCAAACAGGATCCTTGGTATGATTCGACGGTCTTTTAATTGTCTAGATGCCAGTACTGTTGTCCTATTGTATAAAAGTTTGGTCAGATCCCATCTTGAATACGGGAATGTTGTATGATGCCCCTTGTATAAGAAAGACGTCCAGCTTCTTGAGACCGTACAACGACGTGCAACAAAACTGGTACATGGATTGAAGCACAAAGTATATGAAGAGTGGCTCGAAAAGTTAAAACTGCCAAGCCTGATATACTGACACCGCTGCACAGATGTAATCGAAACATACAAGTACGTACATAACACCTACAACGTCGATCAAGAGACGCTGCTGCCACCTGACAATTGCAAACATACCAGAGACCACAGTTACAAGCTTCTAAAGCAACGTTTTAACACTGACATAAGAAAAGGGTTTTCAGAATCCGTGTGATCAACTACTGGAACAACTTACCAGAGTCAGTTGTATCTGCACCGACACTGAACACCTTTAAAGGACGATTAGACAAGTTCTACTGCGGCAAAACTTTTGAAACTTCCCAATCGAGCTCGTCCGCACCCACATACAAGTTAAACAGGTGCAAGAAGATAGCAACAATGAGAATGAGAGTGAAGCTCTGATACAAGCTGTCTAGCCTAACCAGCAGAAGACATCTATATGTATCTATGTATGTTGTTTCCTATTGAAAAAAGGGCAAAATAGCAACAGGTTTGATATTGCCCGCCAATGCAATAGACAATTCTGTCAGCGGACAACCTTACGTTACTTGTTTTTCGAGGAGGCAGACATGTTTTTTTATCTTCTGTTGAATTTCTGTCCAATTTCTCTGTTTTATTAAAACTCTCAAGTTGTTTAAACGTGTGAACTTGTGTAGTTTTTGGTTATCCACCGTCCTCACGCGTGTTTTAAAATATATTGGTCTAGCAAGCTGCTCTGAACAAGCGTGAACAAGCAAAATCACCGACGCTGTCTACTCATCGGCACATCCCGTGTATATCGACAATGGAAGGGTATTCTGCCTCATAATTACTACAGAAACATTTCAGCAAACTATTGCCATTGCTTCACCTCATCTGAATTAAGGTAGGATTAATCCAGTTTGTCATCATCATCGTCGTCACCACACCTACGGCGTGACAGCCATACGCGCCCAGCAGTTTTTAACCCACCTGCGCTCCAGTTCCATCCAATGAACTTTTAATGAACTTTTAGCCCTGTTACAATCAATTAATTGACGTTTTAACAAGTTTTTAATGAACTCATCATGTCTTTTAATCACTGTTGATCGAACCAAACAAGATTTTAACATCCGTCCATTGATAACTCATCTGTGATAATTGTCATCTTTTTAACTCGTCATGACAGCCATACATGCCTAGCAGTTTTTAACCTTCCTGCTCTCCAGTTCCATCCAATGAACTTTTAATGAACTCTTAGCACTGTTACAATCAATTAATTGACTTTTTTTAATGAACTCATCATGTCTTTTAATCACTGTTGATCGAACTCGCCTAACAGAATCCTCAATCTAATATCTGATCAAACCAAACAAGATTTTAACATCCGTCCATTGAAACTTCATCTGTGATAATTGTTATCTTTTAACTCGCCTAATAGAACTCTCAATCTAATATCGATCTGCCTGACAAATCCCAGCTACCGAAGAATTGTCTACATCACACATCTTTAATATTATTAAAATACTCACGCCACAAATAGCCATGGTCGCTTCAAGATAATCACTGACAATCCAAATGCAACTGTTTCTGCAAGTAATTCAACTGTCTACTTTTTTGTGACACAAGCCTGCACATAAATATTGACAAACATGGCAGTCATCAAATGAACTGGTCCTAGCACATGGCAGTAACCAGACTAGATTACAATCGAATCAAAACCAGACAATGACCAGACTTAGAACAGGAAGCATGCCAATCCGAGCAACAATATCTTCAACTGTAATGATCACCCAAAAACAGAAGGAATATTCTCTTAATAGAAATACCACGCTCAGAAAGAAGCTTACAGCAACAGGCTGCCATCACTAGATGTATTACAGAGAAATGGCAGCAATGATGGACAGCTTGTACTTAAATATAGCGCTGGAGGATATGAGCTGGCCAAAAAGTTCCTACTGAACATTTATTGTCATCAAACTCAAGCCACCCAGTCAGACATTATATGTAAGACTCATACAACAAAGCTAATTATCATACATGAAGATTCTAATCTAATAGTGGAGGAACAGGTGAAGGTCTACAATAAAACTCATGCCGTTAACTGTGGTAAAAAGTTCAACTTTACCATCAACATGTATAATACAAGTTCCAAAATGCTGGTAGATGGCCCACAAACTGTCAAAATCTTCAAATATCACCATCTTCCAGTTCTCAAGGACATTCTTCAAAAATATGATACACAGGTTCTAAACGAACTATACTTATGAGTACAGAAAATGTGGACAGTCTGAATACTAACCCGAACCATAATACATAGCACAAAACGGGGTTGCAACACCAATAGACATAACCAAACCGAATGATGCAAAAGATGCGAGCAGTACATATACTGAAATGAATCCTCCTCTTTCCTTAGTGCTAAGTGTCCTCTAGCATCTCTAGCAACAGTGACGTGTCACATAGCAGTTCCGATATCTGCCCAGTCTGTAACAGTATATCTTTCATGGACATCATACAGTGCGAATCCTGCCTACTCTGGCTCCATTACATATGTGCTGGCCTCAGCAAAGAGACAGCACAGAAGATTCCAGCAAGTGCACCTTTTAATTGTGCTGTCTGTGTAAACAATGCCATGTATGATGATCCGACTGAAACTGATGACACAAATCTTGATACTCATCTCTGTCACTTTTCAAATGATAGTCAGCATGCTAATCCCACAGCTACATTATCTATGTTGGCATCACAGGCAGAACCACTGTATGCTGCCACAGAAGCAAGGGATGACACAAGACAGATTCATCCGAGTAGTAAACCATCAGCAGATATTCTATTACACATAACAACGCAATCAACATCGCTGCCACTTGCCACAGCAATTATTGATCGTATGGTCCTGACTCAACCAAGCAGAAAGACATCAATGGCTATGCCATCCACCCGGCCAACGAAGATCACATCACTGCCACATATGCAGCAACTATTAACAATAATATGGTGGTGACTCAAGCGAGCAGAAAAACATCAATGAATATTCCACCCTTCCCACCAATGCCGAGAACACCACTGCCACAGATTGCTGCAACTATTAACGATGATACAGTACTGACTCAAATGAGCCGAAAAACATCAATGGATATTCCATCTTTCCGACCAACGCAGATAACATCACTGCCCCATGCCGTAGCAGCTATCAATGATGATATGGTATCGGCTCAAACGAGTAGTAGTTCATCAACGGATACGCCATCCTTCGTACCTAGGCAATCAACACCATTGCCACCTGTAGCAATAAGTAATGCCAGTATAGTGCTGGGTCAATCGAGTAGAAAACCAACGTCATCCAACAAAAGCCAGCGGCCACGAAAAGATAATGTATCGGCTGAGTCTGATCACCAACAGTACCTCCAGTTAAATGCCTATGTCGGGATACTAGAGCAGAAAATTAAAGACAAGGAGCGCACTGTGTCACTCCAGCAGTCATCAGTAAATAGCAGCCATCAAGATGTGCCACAGTCTCGCATACCAGCTCCCCAATTGGTCGCAACTACGGTAGACCCACATTTGCAACTTATAAAGGATCGCCTAGAGTTTATCGAAAGAAAAATCTACCTCCACATTGACTACCAAAGATACAGATCAGACACATCAAGTCCTGTCTTACCGCATGTTGCTAAAAGACTCGGAGCAATGGAAGAATCACTGAATTAACTGCGTCGAGAAAGACCCTTTCAGACACAACAAAATTTCTACCAGGACATCCCATTTTATGGATCCCATGCTAGTCATAATATGCCAGCATCATGTACAAACCCATCGAGCCACTGTCTGCCGTACGTACAGTATATCCACCAGGTTAGTATCAACGTCAGACTCCAACAACTGCTATAGACCAATCATCACTATCAACCCGGTACAGCCAAGCTATAGCACCACAGAGTAATGCCTTGTGTATGCCATGGCTAGCACCACACATGGCTTCTCAGGGTAGGCCTACTCCTGATAGCCGACCAGTGACGCCGCACCTAGGCAGATCACCATGCCACCAAGCTATCAGCAGTTACTACTCATAACTCAGCAATTATCAGCGAACCATGGTCAGCCTGAGAGACCCATCACATACAGTACAGCGCATAAGACACCGAGTGTCTCAGCCACCAAGCTTCTAAAATATTAAACAAATGCAGTGTGTACCGAAGTCTATAACAAATAGGCATCAACCACAGCGGGCACAAGACACACCAAAATCAGATAAAAGTCCATATCTATGATAGCTCTACCAACAGAACTCACTCATTACCACCCAGTAGCCAACTCCCTATCGTTGTGAACACTCAAGAAATAGCTAAAACCACGGTGAGCAGTAATCTGCTACAGCCCTCCATTGCCTTAGCATCTAATCATTTCCCAAAGGAGCAAAAGCCAGCTACAAGTAGTGCTGCCGCAACTGGTAATCAGCTGAGTAACTCTGAATCAAGTAAGAAACAGCAAGTGATAGGCAGTAGAGCCGATAACCAGCCAACACCCAGCACAATAGCATCTAATTCTGCTAGTAACAACCAACATGATATACAGTCTTTTTAGCCTTCCGCTGTCACAAAGACACACCACCAGACCAGATAACAGTACCAGAAACATGCACAAGAAGCACTTAAGATGCATGACCTTCAATATAGAAGGGATCCGCGGCAATACCCCTTACTTACACAATTTACTAAGTGAAATAGATATCACCTGCCTCCAAGAGTATTGGCTATCAGACTATGAGAAAGCTACAATTTAACAACTTACACCAAAGTTCAATCACAGCATCAGATCTATCGACTCAGAAACGCTGACCTGTAAATTCGAGCGAAAACGAGGGTACGGAGGCATTGCCATAGCCTGGTCTAGCCTTATTGATCCATGCATCAGTACCCTGCCTGATGGTAACGAACGTATCATTGCTATAGAGCTACTATCTGAACCAATACCCTACTGCATGATTAACGCATACATGCCCACAGCGGGATACTCAAACTCATCGGAAAAATATGCAGAATGCCTTGATCTCATACAGGTCATTGTTGAGAAATACCAGGCCACACACAAATTCATTTTGGTGCGGAGACATGAACGCAACATTGTTAAACAGAGGCAACTCCAATGACAAGAAATTCAAATCATTTCCAGCCCAGACAAACTTAAAAAACTTAGCACCCCCAGCTAGTAATCCAACATACACACATGGCAATGGAAAGTTGCAAATTGACTACTTCCAGGGTCGTAGTTGTGACCCTGCAATTAGTTCACTAATATATGAGAGGGACCCTGCGAATACGTCCTGGGTAAATTAGCAATACAGCTTGTGAGAACTCGACCAACAAAACTCCAAAACTCCAAAAGTCTAGCAAAGGGCTAGTAAACTGACATGGAACCAGACTGACATCAAGTCATATCAGCAACAGATATTCGAGAAGACAGAATCTATCATCGACTCGCCTGCTGAAGTTGACCAGGCTGTCAAACATCTGCATGAGTTCATAAATGCAGCAGCGAGAATCTCCATACCATGCAAGCCAATCTGCATCAATGGCCCAAAGTGGAAAGCATCACCCGCAGTTAAAAACCTTCTCCTACATGGTAAGCAGCTTAATCGAACATGGATGGCATCGGCCCTGAACACCCAATCTCACTCGAGATGAATATCCTCGAACGGCACCTGAGGTCCCAACAAAGAACCGAGCAAGCAAGGGTGTGTGATTCTATGAAGAGATGATGGAGACATGCCCCACCAGCAACCTCTACAAACTCATCAAAAGGAACAGAGGAAAGCCTTCTACTACCAGCTCACTTATGGAGAATGGCATCACACTCGTTGAGCCAACAGATCAATGCCGATGCTTTGCATCATATTATGAAGACCTTGCAATTCCCAAAAGCGAACCACACTTCGATTCTGACTACAAGTGCAGAGTTCAGTATGACCTCTCCCTAATATGGGGGGTGTGAGAACAAAACCTTGAACCCTGTCCGATAATATCCTCATATGAAGTGCCATCAGTAAGCTGAACAAGGGCAAAGCACCTGATGAATATGGGATCACGGCTGAACATATAATAAACTCTGGAGACTCGATATTGTCTGCACTGAAACATGTCTACAATATCACACTAGAAACCAAAAATATCCCTATGTCATTCAAGTCTGGTATCATAACGCCAGTACACAAGAAAGTTAAGGACTCAATGTCCTTTAGTAACTACCACGCTTATGTATATAAGATACGTCATGTATATAAGATACGTCATTCAAATAAGGTTCTGTTCTGTTCTGCATTTGGATAGTCCTCCAGTTGGTTGGAGCACCCACATGTATGTGGTAGTATAGCTATTAAGATTATAATCACACGAATTACATTCGAATATTACAGTTACGCGAATTACAATTCATGAAGATACGTGATGTGGAAACTTGATAGCATAAGCGAGAGTTACGAGCAAGCAAGCAGTCTATGGTATAAACGATCATCACAATGCAGATGATATGCACATTCAATGGTATCAAGCGAACAAAAATGCTACGGCCAAAAACCCTTTTGGACCAGGCTGTCCAACAGCCCCCTGGATATAACCATTATTTTCCTAATGTCGGTCGCCTGTTGTTGCAGGGATTTACTGAGGAACAATAAGATTAAAGAATAACACGTTTTTGATGATTTTGATTTCATTTATGAAGAAACTTGATGAATTTGTGTTAAATAATATGTACTTGATATTTGCGGAGAACATTTGAACCTAAGAGATCTATAAAATCGTCAATAAGAGATGTGGGGAACACGGATCCAAATTACAGTTTCAAAGGTTTTATTCATCTCGTCAATGCATTTTACTCCAAAACAATGTAACACAGTGCATTTCTACCATTCCTCATTCTACCACAGTCTACATTCGCCATTGCCTGTCGATTATTTCTCATTACTTGGAGATTTGATGAACATTTCTGCATCATTTCATTGTGACATTACTGGAGAAATAAATGATTGAACTGCGATATAGAAACGCACTGTGTTACATTGTTTTGGAGTAAAATGCATTGACGGGATGAATAAAACCTTTGAAACTGTAATTTGGATCCGTGTTCCCCACAATAACAGTGCGAGTGAAATGTATGGCTGTGTGTATGACTATAACAACAGCTAAATCACTTCACTTCAGTTTTGGCCACATTGAGGATGAAGACTCTACGGCACTATATACTGTAGCAGAGTTTCCTGGTGATCGTGTCTATCTCATGACAGATTCGGTGGTCATCCAGAATTATATCGGAATCTATTAAAACTGTGCAGTCGATGATGAGTTGGGTGAGGATGTTTATGTCGTTGCAGATGGATATCCATGTAGGTTGAGCAAGGTTGTCTTTGATATATTCCTTGAGTTCATGAAAGTCACTCTGTCTGTGCCTAAGCAGCGCATTACATTTCACCAGCTGGCCTCATATATATATATATGAGGCCATCTCGTGCATGCAACAGTTTATTTATTGTTGTTGTTGTACGTGACATATACCAGATATACCACTGTCACTCTCGGTATTGAAATTGTTCCTTTCAGCAGTCAGGAATGTTCGAAAATTGTTCAACGTGAAGCAGTACTGACGAACTTTCCCCTCTACTGAGTAGACACACTGACATGTGCGATCTTATATGTATAGATGAGACGATGGATTCATAAGGAATGAAGTTAGAATGATGTTATCGTCCCAGACATGCTCAGTATGCGCAACACACATCAGGCATAGGCTACACTGTAGTAGGTCCCAGTACTTGTTCCAAATCACTGCTAAAGGTTGACAAACTGTCAGGAAATGGTGATGGTCTTCTGATCCATTGTTATATATTGGGAAATCAGGTTTTATCATACCATGACTATATTTAGTCCTGTTGCACTGGAGGGTATAGCAGTTGGTCAGCAAGCGCAGCCGTACCGGTAATGTGCGTATATCGTGTGGAGCAGTAGTGACAGACTCAATTGCTATGTGGGCAGATGAAAGGTTTACAGAACAGTTACTCAGATACTGTAAGCATGAGTATAGCGGTATCTGACTATTGAGCTCATCCGACCATAACCTGTTGACCAGCTTCCTAGTAAGAGTCTTCCATGCTTCCTTTGCTGGTGGATGATCTAGAAGAACGTGGATAGAAGGGAGATCGTACCTCATGAGTATATTACGAGTATCAGCAAACCAGCTATTCTGATCATATCCTTTCATAGCAGTCTGCCTCAGAGCCACCGAGAAGAGTATAGATTCTTGGTCTGCTTAAATGTTCCTCACTAACGTTAGCTTATGTATGTGTATACGTGCTTCAATCAGACGAGTACCAAGCAGAAGATACAGAGATGGATGTGCTACACGATCTGGAAGGCCCAGGATTTGTAACAGCAGCTTATGATAGAACTTGTCAAGGAGTCTCACTTCGGATTTGTTGAGAATAAGTACATCAATCCCATGTAGCATAACTGGAAGGATATAGACTTCTATCAGATGCATGCATGCCAAGGGTGTTATGCCATTTATCCAGTGAAGCCCTGCTCCCATAAGCGAATAGAAAGCATGCCTAGCTTTCCTGATGTTTTCATCTACTGTAGGGAAAGCATTTATAAATTGATCACTTCTTTGTATCCCTAAGTGAGATTCACAGCCTGGTGCAGATACCGCCACATCACCTAAGAAGACTAGAAATATTCAACTGAATCTGCTGGTTCTTTTCACTATTTGCTATTAAGCTGACGTCGTCTGCACATGTCGTTGCTGCACAATGCATAGTTCCAATGCTGGCTCCATTTCCTGAGGCATCTAAGGTGCCAAGCAGGTCATTGATGTATGTAGCTCACGGGGTAGTGTCGGGCCGTTCCGGTGGCTGGTGTCAACTCGGCGTGCCACAAGTGCACGAGGAATGATGACGCTGGTTAGCTTCCAGTCTCGGGGTGATGGATCCTGTACGATACTGACCTACGGGTAACAAAGACTGGCTCTTAAGGCCGGTGGAACTCAATCATTCCGGTGGGGCCGTGCGACCATCGTCGCGAACATTAAACACAACAGTCTCATCCCAAGAGTTTGTGTCACCAGTATATCCGTCCATAGCAATTTCGTGATCTATGGGCTTACAAGATTTGATTGGTGACCTAATTAAAATAAGTCTGTACAATAGTTTTACCTAAACAGACCATCAGGTATGCTAGATAAAAATAATGAGCCTACGAAAATACAAGACATAGAGACAGCCTGATGAATTTTTAAACGTGGGGCTCCGGGGGTACCACACAGACTCGTAGGTCCGCAGAGGTATCCCCGCAAGGGAGGCTCCCGTACACGAGATTTAACTAATTAACTTAATATAAGCTATTATACCTCTAAGCTGAAAGGAAAGAAAATTTTCTTTGTAGTGTCGGAAAATCATGTGCCTCATGCGGGCACTACTCCTAATGCTAGTTTGGGTGAGGAGTATTATCCTCACGTGGACCGTCATCACTAAATCCTTGCGAGAGGTAAGTGCCTCACGCGGGCCTCCGTCACAGGAAAATGTCGCCACTGCTTAAAGCAGGCGAATCAGGAGAAGAGTAGTAGTCGAAAGGGGCCCACTCTAATATTTAACCAAACTGTTGTAAAGAAAGGACAATACCTAGTGAGATTATGACCATACCGTTGCGTGCTGTTTTACGTGAAGACGGGACGAGTGATTCCTGAAGGATTCCCACGTCACCGTCTTATGTAATTCTCAGTATGCTGAATTAGTAGCTGCCGCTTTTATTTGTGCGGGCTATCTTCTATGCCTAACCTAATATTTAGTTTTTGAAGACAAGAATTATTTTAGGCCGCAAATGGCTGGTGTCTACCTAGCTTTAGATACGGCTGTCATTGAGAACGGATGCCCCAAGACATCAATACTGAAGACAACGTGCATACATGTTACTTCGCAAGATCTCCGAACTGGATAAGAATCTGTACATCTCGCTCTGTAACCACATAAAATGTCACAGGACATTGGTTACTTTTCACAAAAGCCTTTTTTAAGAAACTGACATCGTTATTGTGGGGGTAAGAGAGACGAATACCCACCATAAAGGTCCTTCCCGTGAGGGCATGGCAGATCTGAATATCATGCCCAGACATTCTTTCGGAATTCGGTGGGGATACACATCTCGCCCATCACCAGGTCCTACATAACTATCTTTTTAACCTGGCATTAAGTTTGAAACACAAGTTGCCCAGTTATGCACTGCAGTGCGGGAGGATTGTTCAGCAGATTAAAGAAAATAATAATTAAGATATGTTTTCGCAGTGCTTTACTACATTGGCAAAGGTAACTAACTACTGAGTATCCGAAGATACCGGGGAGTGTATGTGACACCATACCCTGGCCATCACCGCTCGGAAACGCCAATAGTTTCCCAGGGTCGGATCAGTCCATTGTGCGGATAGGGACATCCAAACAAGTAAGAAGCCATAAGGCTTAGTGGAACATAAAGAGAGACAATAACTTAGAAATATGAGGCCCTCTAAGGTATGTTGGCCAATCGTACACAACCTTGCCGGAGTGCGGGGCTAAATTATCGCAACTACCGGAAAAGAGGCATACACTATGTGTCTCCTAACGAAGGGATTGTCTCTAATCATATTAAACCTATCCTATCGAGCTGAATCGAAAAGGTTTTTAGTCGGTAGCATGCCGGGCTAAACAGAGTTATAGCACGGACAGCGACCTCAGTGGAAAATTGTTGGTGGCGGGAGAGAGTGCTGCATATATAAATGTTGCTGTATAGTGTTTCCTACGTGCACTGCAGTCCTATGTTTTTCTACAAATAAACAAAACATATAAACTGATGGCCACTCGCCATATATAAACTAACCAGAACAATCAATGCAATGTGAAATGATCAGAATAATATATATAGTACCGGTTGAGGAACCTACTACGGTGTGGTTAGCGAAAACGCCTTACAGAAAATAAGAATAACTATAAACAGATATAGAAATTATAACTAGTGGTTCTAAGACCGTTACGGTGTCTTTTAGTCACCGGGACCAGTCATACAGATGCGATATAATTATCAAAGATGTAATTAACGGGATAATTAAAAATGTCAAGTATAGTTACTCAAATAATCGGTAGCCAGTCTTAAGCCTGGGCTATGGTTCTTAAATGCGGATGAAGATACATAACTAAGCTTAATGGTGCGGGGTACGTCAGCCAGCTCTGAAAACGTACCGGGCAAAGTTTACTTTGCTGTGGTCAAAAAGTTTAGATAAACCTGCACGACATCAGTGCGGCGGCTGAATAACTACTTTTTGGCATGGCCGGCAGATCTGGCGAGTCATCCACCAAAGAACATCGCTGCCTCTACATATGTAGAATCACATTTTCAGGCCAGGAAAGGCCTCACCGCAAGTTCGTGTTCCGAGTTAGTTCTTGATATATTCGTGAACAATATCCAAAAAGTTCCAAAAATGTTCCCGCAACAACGGGAGATACAAAATTGCTTTAATGCGGTGGGTTGGATTACTGCTGGCTATGGGAAAAAACCCGTCAGAAAGCGAAATGATCTGCGTAATGCCTGTATTGCCGATCATAGCCGACACAGGTCCAACCTAATCGGCCCCTGGTCGAGGATGCTCTCGAGCACTGGATCTCGTCCCCTTTTATACTACTCATGACGTCACAGATGCAGGCTCCAACCAATCATCGGTCGAGCAACAGCCAATCAGCGCGTAGCTAATAATAATGCCGTCGAATGTTCTAGAGCATGGTTATGACGTCACGGCAATACCGTGAAGATAACCAAAAGGGGTTTTCCGTGGATAACTCAGCCATTTCTTAACCGTTTACAGATTTAGAAAGCCCGTCGAATTCTGGTCTTGGTTTTTGCCATGGAATTGTGTAGTACGAAATTACTTCATGGTAGACATTTTTAAGCTTGATACTTCATTAGCGTATTCATATACCGATCTGACCATATGTATGAATTTAGAACCGAATAGGGACCTAACCTATTGCAGACAGTATGGTACTGAGAATCACTGATCTGTCAAAATTTAAGCCGATTTTTGGTATAGAATTGCGGACTATGGCACTATTTCATTGTAGAATTTGATTTAATTATGAATATAGCCAGCAATGATATGATATCATATTGTTTACAGCTGAGAGGAAATTTTGGCTGAATTATACTTTTTAGTTAGATTGCTTTTTAAACAGATGGGTCACAGCGATTCCGAAAAGTAAAGATATGGGTCGTATTATATACAGTCTTAATTTTTCACAGTGTATGTAGTACAAGTTAGGGTAAGTTTTAGTCTGGTCAAACGAAGAGACTGGTGTTGTTCGACCCACTGCCTAATAGTAATAATATATATCTGTAGCATTGTATGTGGAATAATATAGACTGATGCGATTCCACACATAATTGACTTGTAATAGAATACTATTGGTACAATATAGACAATGGTGGCTTCCCACACATCTATTTGTAATGCAATATATACATATATTAATATTTTGGGTACAGCACAGATCGGTGTGATTTCACACACAATCTATTATGTATGATTACTGTATTCTGTGGCTGTAGTAGCAGAAACATCCTACAGCTGCAATCAGTTCTTCTTCGCTTTTGCCCAATGTGTCTTGTCCTCAGCCGAAGTCCTTAGCTTCCTCAAGTCCATTTTTTACTTGGGTGTACCAAGTCCTGCTTTCTTGTCACCTCGTAGCACGCTTAGCAGATTTATGCAGTGACGTCATCTCCTGGCTTTGTATTTGCTGGCTCCGAGTAGGGCAAATTCGAAAGCTCTCTGTGCACGTGTCTCTTTTGGCATCCTTAGCACATGGCCAAACATGGACCATCTTTGCTGGGCGACTTTTACAGACAGCGGTGACGTATTCCACATCTTGCATAGTGCATCTGTGGAAATTATGCTGTCTGGCCATCAGTGCCCAGTGATGGTGCATAGGTGTTTGCGGTGGCAGGCATCGAATTTGTCTAGAACTGCATTCAGAGCTTTTAGATTAAATTGTGTACTACGAAATTACTTCATGGTATACATCTTTTAAACTCAATACTTCATTAACGCATTCATATACATATGTAAACATATGGCTGCCATTTTGAAGTCGAAGCTATTGCATGCAATATGCCAGGACATATCAACAGCTATCGGAATGTGGTGAATGTTATGAATGTGAACCAACTATCTTACAATCGTGGCATATGTCGATTATATAACTACATACCATGAAATTACTTGGTGGTAGAATCGTGCAATATTCCGTACAACACTATAAAGAGTTCTATATGTAAATATCTTTGAAAGCAGAGTGAAAACAGATTATGCAGATATTGGTACTTAAAATAGTAAATTAGTGGCATCTGATAACTGTTGGCCGCAACTAAATTACATATTGCGAGATTACTTTATGGTAGACTATTTTTAAACTCGACATTTTAAAAGTGCATTCATATACGTATCTAAACTCATCAGTGGAATTCTGAGACAGAATCTATTGCAGAAAGTCGCATACTGAAAACCGTGGATCTGACAAATTACTTCGCTGTAGAATTTCTTTTGAATTGGCAATATTATGTGTCTGAAATACTGGGGCCCAATATATTACAGACAGTAGGGCACTGAAAAGCATGAATCAGATACAATTTTCACAAGTTTTCAGTATGGATTTGCATACTATGAAATTACTTCATCTAGAAATCTTTTTATATAGCTAGCATAATCAAACTCAAGTCCATATGGATGAAAATCTGGGGCCGAGCATAACCTACAGACAATAGGGCAGTGAAGAATGTGAATTGGCTAAAATTTCAGCTAATTTTCAGTATGAAATTGTGTACAACGAATTAGATTACTTCATGGAAAACATTTTTTAACTCAATACTTCATTAGCATATTCAAATACATATCTAACCATATGGGCCGAATTTTTGGACCGATCACATTGCAGGCATTAGCACATTCACATCCTTTCTGTTGATTTCTGTATCTAAACCACCTGCTACAATATTATTGACAGCTGTTTTGACAGGAAATTCAGAACATCAGTTATCTATCCATAGTGCTAAATAATTGCATGCATAGCTCTTTTCCCAGTGAAGGATTAAGGACAATAAATTACTAATGAAAGTCATACATACATTATTTTTAGCGAATTTTGTCTACTTTTTCATGCTCTACAATATTATTATACATGTTTTACTTTGAAAATTTGCCACACATATCGTGACTAGTAAAATGTGTCCACGATATTAAAATCAATGCCCTACGCCCTACAAGACACAACAATGGAAATGTATGGACTATCTCGAATGTTCAGCCTAGTGTTTTATGCTATAATACATAAGGGGAAAATGAAATAGACACAGTACCTGATATTGTCGTCATAATATATTAAACATTTACTGTCTAAATTTGGTAAAAATTGTTAAAATATTTTGATATTGAATGTCCATTTGCAGGCCAAGAGAAGGCTGTTTTTTTGCAGATTTGCCACTGGAATCTGGAATGACTGTCTCGATAGTCACTCCAGTGGTAAATTATCAAAAACTGTCCACTCCTGGCATGCAACTTGACATTGCTCACAATCCCTTGCGCAAAATGGCAGCGCCTATAGGCAATGGACCTTTCCAGTTTTAGCCATGCCCCGCCCACCTCTAGCTAAGCTCCACCCACACTTCGCAGTGTTGGGATCGATCGATCCCTGGATGCCATAACTATCAATTTCTTGAAATCTATACAGGTAACCCTTTGAATATTTTGAAACTAATTTAACTGGGTGCTGTTGCTGCCTCCTCTTCAATGGATCTTTCCAAGTTTATCAATCGATTATATAACGTCATATGACGTCATAACCAACTAAGTGACATGCATGCTGACATCATAACCATTACGTCATAAATGCTTGTATTTGGCCAGTCTTTAACTCTTAATAGTCCAACATGTTGTAAGAAGTGTATGTCTTTGCTATTTAATAAACATGCTGTTTAATATTTAGAAACTAATTTGACTGGTTGTTGTTGCTGCCGTAAACAGCAACAGCACCCAGTTAAATTAGTTTCAAAATATTTTTCAGCTTACCTACAATATTTGACCGCTCTTGCTAAAATATGTGCACGCTTAGGCTACGTTTACAGCTCATAAATAAGTTAATATACCCACAAACATAAACAGAAATTCTGTCTTGTTTTGCAAACATGTGACTTTAGATGTTCTATACTATCGATTCGGCGGTTTTACAGTACAGCTCATACATGTATATAATTTAGTATATTAACAAAGAAAAAGATAAATTCTACCTTGTTTTGAAAACGTCTTAATTTATTTTTGAGGTCTTCTATACCAAACGGTGTCAGGTTTCGAGGAAACTGAGATATTGAAAAACTCGCTTTAACCATTATCTTGCTGGTTTCAAAGGCCTAGTTGTTTCACGGTCAGTACAAGAAGGATTCGTGCACATTATGTTACCAATAATGCTGAAAGTTGTCTACACGTGTGCAGGAACGGCTAACGGCAGCAGTTTCCAAAATGAATAGAAGTTATCATATCATATATGTACAGAAATATGTGGAATTTCAGCAATGTATGCGTTAGGTTTTCACACATTTCTGTAATCCCTAACGCCTCTCAGTATTACCGTATTTCCGCTCGAGCGGCCACGCAATAATAACTCAAAAGTTAGTTTATCATGCAGCCCCAGCATAGCTGAGACTGCATGACGGGATTATGACATTATTGCACTGCAGGGTGTTGTATTCTTTACGTCGCACACGACGTTCTTACAACACCGGAGTCCACAGTGCTCATTTTGTGTGGGACACAGCTGGACAACTAAGTTGCGCAGCTGTGTCGGATAACCGTAGTTATCCTAGGGACGGGATTCAATTGATCTAACATATTTAATAAAAAGAAAAGTATTTCAAAAATAAAATAATAATTAGTAAGTTTCCATGAATCTCACCACTGATGTTCTGCTGTATCACAGATGATCACACCTCTGCTGCAAAATTTCCCACTGTGTCTGGGTCCCGCGACTGACGGTGGTTGGTCGCGGTGGATGAATTATTAATTTTTTACTTGGGTGTACCAAGTCCTGCTTTCTTGCTGCAGTCTTCGTGATGGTCGTGGTGTCTGTGGTGGTTGTCGTTGTGATGGCGGTGATTTGAATCGTAGGTTGAGGCAATGATGCGGGAGGGGATACGGCAGGTGAGACTTGGCGTACTTCAAAAGGCGATTTGCAGTTACATTGGGCACGGGCTGGATTTCCTGTGTGTGAGTGATACGTCTTTTTCCCGTGTACGGTCGTTCAGGCGTAGCTAGTCCCCTTCCTGATAGCTGGATCAGAAAGACTGGGATGCGGATGCTGGACGACACGGGATGGAGTGATGCTAATGGATGTAGGCTGCGATGGTCCCGATCCCTCGTCTATGGTCAGGTCAGGAGGAGATGGTGACTGGGGCTAGCTTGGAATCTCCATCGCCGTAGGCGTCGTGATAACTACCGATATTGGCTGACTGGCTGTGATTCTGCGGAGGATTTATGCTTCTTGCTCCGCTTCAGGACCGGTGTAGATGTGGTGACTGGAAGTGTCATAGTGCTCCCCGACGTAGCTGCGGGTAGGATTTCACATCTGGCTGCCGGTATGTTGGCCAAGGTAACCCCGGGAGGACGATGACTAACGGGATGTCTACAGGTAGTATTCTTCGTGCGGGTCATCTTCTCGGTCGGGAGAACTTTAACTGGAAACCGAGATTCAAAATGCATGGCTAAAATGGCACGATCCTCGTTTTCTTCCCCTGGAATTAATGTCACTTCTAACACACGGTGATGATGACGGAGCGCATGGGTCACTCCGTAGCGTTTAGCGGTATAGATATACTGACACATTACGCAGAAGGCTGTCTGGAGGAGATGACCCTTGTTAACATGAAGTGTGCGGTCAGACTTTTTCGTAAATGTTCTGGTACAGGGTTCTCCATTAGCTAATAACGAGCTGCACATGAGAGGGCGAGTACGTATCTCGTCATCGTCGTCAGCGTTAGCCGCTTGGTCACCCACATACTGGCTTGGTAGATGTGGGGTTGAGGTCAGGCCATCTGAAGCACGGATACAGTAGGTCACGTCCGACGTCTTACCTACTACCACATAGGGGCCTTTCCACTGGTAACTCAGTTTACTTGGCATGTTTGCAGACCGTCGTGAATCGTGTACCCAAACCATCCTTCCTGCTTCATATGGATCTCTATGCACCCTCCGGTCATGCCACGTCTTTTGCCGCCGGTGTGCAATGGACTCGTGCGCTTGTTCTATTCGCTCCCGCAAGAGTTCAACATAGAGAGATGGTGAATTTTTCTCTCCTGGTATCCGGGGCATGGCCAGATCCAGGGGTAAGGCTAATTCATGGCCTAACATTAACTGACCAGGGGTATAATCCATGCTGGAATGTACTGAAGTGCGGTAAGCCATAAGTACATATGGGAGCCGTAGATCCCAATCTCTACAATCAAGGCGTGTTTCCTTTGTAAGCATCTCCGCGAGAGTTCTGTTGAATCTCTCTACCATCCTGTCACTCCGGGGGTGGTATGGAGTTGTCCTTGTTTTGACGATATGAAACAATTTGCAGAGCTCTGATATGAGCCGGCTCTCAAAATTACTTCCTTGATCGGAGTGCAACTCATAAGGCATACCAAAATGGCAGAGCACATTGCTTGCCAGGACCTCTGCTACGGTGGATGCCTCTTGGTCTGGCAAAGCAAATGCTTCTACCCACTTCGTAAAATAGCCCTGCTATACGGGGGTGTATTTATTTCCGTCATCCGCCGTATCCATGGCTCCGAGCACGTCGATAGCCACTCGCTCACACGGTGCACCAACAATTTTAATTTGAGATGGTGCGATATGGTGCTGGCCAACAGCATGTCTTTGGCATGGGATACGTTTGGCAACCCATGCCTTGACTCTATCACGAATACTGATCCAATGGAATCTCGATTTGATACGGGCAACAGTCCTTTCCACAGCCAAATGCCCGGTGTTATCATGTAGTTCTTTTAACATGAGGTTACGATAACTTTCCGGGACTACCCGACGGTTATTGAAGGAAAGAACGTTATTTATTAATTGACATTCTTCGAACCATTGGTAATAATATTTTGCCGTGGTGGATAGTGGTATTACTGATTCCTTGGGAGGACGTACCCCCTCCTGGATCCACGCCTATATATTTCGTGTCTGCATGTCTGTTGTTTGGTGGTGTGCGATTTTCTCCGGACTCCACTCTGCACACCTCATTTCGGGAAACTCCGGAGATGGCCATGTTGACTGTGTCATGGTGGCAGGCTCTTCGTGTTCAGCCTCCGCGCCAACTCTACTGAGGGAATCGGCATTACCATGCAATTTGCCGGGATGCTGAACAACATTGAAATTATAGGCCTGCAGTGATTCCTGCCATCTTGCTACCTGGCCCTACGGATTCTTTAGGTTCCTGAGCCACCATAGTGAGGCATGGTCTGTACGGAGTGTAAATGGATGCCCGTACAGAAAGTGTTTATAGTACTTGATGAAATATACCACTGCTAATAGTTCTTGCTTGGTGGTTGCATATTTTCTCTTCGCTTTATTCAGAGTACGCAAACCATAACCCAATACCTGCGCTGTTCCGTTTTCTGTGACCTGAGATAGAACCGCGCCGATAGCGTAAGCTGACGCGTCAGTGTCTAAGATGAAATCGAGGTTTGGATTAGGATGAGCAAGAATTGGGGCGGTCGTCAAGAGTTCCTTCAGCGCCCTGAAGGGGCCTTCACACTCACTCGTCCACTCGAATGGTCGATCTTTTTCGGTGATCTTGTAGAGGGGTGAAGCAATCTCGCTGAAATGTCGGATATAATGGTGATAGTACTGGCATAAGCCAAGAAAACTCTGTGTCTCTGTGGCTGAAGAGGGCGTTGGCCACTCTGTTACTGCCTTAGTTTTAGACGACTGAGTAGCCACTCCATCACCGGATATGACGTGTCCCAGGAACTCAACGCTCTGTCTAAAGAGATGACATTACTTGGGTTTGAGTTTCAAATTGGCCATGTGGAATCATGATAGCACGGTGTCCAAATTGATTAATGTTTGTTCAAAAATTGGTCCAAAGACAATTACGTCATCATTGTAAAAGAGACAGATTTTCCATTGCAGGGTGGTTAATCCCTGCTCAATGAGTCATTCAAAAGTTCCGGGAGCGTTGCACAAGCCTTAGGGCATCTTGCGGAATTGGAAAAGACCATCCCTACAAACGAATGCGGTCTTTTCCATGTCAGCTTCATCCATGGCTTCTTGCCAGTAACTGCTAGCTAAGTCAAGGGTATAAAACCACTTGGCTCTGGACAAGGAATCCAAGGTCTGATCCATCTGAGGTACCAGATAAGCGACCTTGACGCTAAGATCATTAAGGCGGCGGTAGTCGATACAAAACCACACGGTTCCATCCTTTTTGCCTGCTAGTACTATTGAGCCAGCCCACAGAGATGCTGAGGGTTCAATAATACCGGTCCGCAACATGTCGTTCACTTGTTGATGTGCTTCCGCTTCTTTATCAATGGGGAGACATCGTACCGGTTGACATACAGGGCGGTTATTGCCCGTGTCGATGGAGTGTCGTACAAGATGAGTTTCTCCGAGATCCATGTCTCCGGAGGAAAAACTATTGCGATATTTGTACAGTAGTTTCCGAATTTCGTGTTTCTGTGATTGCTGTAATCCAACTGTGGCACGTAGATATAAATCATGTAGATGTTCGGGTATATCATCAGTCATATGCTGTGGTGTGTCGGTAAGAGTAGGTGATTCCAATGAGATTATGTCCACCAAATGGCCGCAGCGTACTTCTGCTTCAATAGTGATGGGGTCTGTGGTACCATTGAACACTCTAAAAGGTATATATTCCTTATTACTAGTGTCCACTATCATGCAGGGACTTGCGCATTGAGAGCAATCATGTAATCAGGGTCGGGTTCGAGCATGGCGATGTGTGTGTTGCTTCCTAACTGTGGTGTGGTGGCCCGTAAGATTTGTTCTTGTCCCGGCTCAACTGTGGCGGTACTTGATAATATAACTGCACACGTGTCATATAATGACGATGCCGGTCCAAGAGGTATTTGTCAGCCGTGTATGTCGAGTTCCTGTTGTTTGCAATGTATGATGGCTTCACTGGCACTGAGGAAATCAGAGCCAAGGAGGGCATCATTATGAATAGAGGCGATGACAACTCACTGTATGAATTGCATCTCCTCTATTTGGGTGACTAAATTGACTACACCGGCTACGGGCACATCAGCTCCCATAGCCATCTGTAGGTAAATGCTTGTAGGTTTAATGGGGGCTTTTTATGAAGTGGGATGCTCTCATATAAGCGCCTGTTGAATACCATCATTGAAGCACCAGTGTCAACGGTGGCACTGGTGGAAACACCGCTAAACAGACAGGCACATTTGTATATCACTTTGCGGTGTACCTGTGGAAGAGTTTCCAATGACGCCGTCTGCGACAATGGTGTCGGAGCGGAATCATTCTGTATATAATCGATCTGTTTCTGAATGGCTTCTTTTAATGTAGTGGATGGCTGAGTGAGGAAGGGGCCAGCCCGTCGTCGTTGCTGCTGTGAGGGCTGCGGCGAAGGCGGAGCCGGGGGTAGCAATGATGATGGAGATGTTGCTGTTTCTGGGTATGCAGTATTAGTGTATACAGCGGTGTGTACGGGATGACGGATAAGCTCCTAATTAAAATAAGTCTATACAATAGTTTTACCTAAACAGACTGTCAAGTATGCTAGATAAAAATAATGAGCATACGAACATACAAGACATAGAGACAGCCTCGTGAACTTTTAAATGTGGGCTCCCGGAGGTACCACACAGACTCGTAGGTCCGCAGAGGTATCCCTGCAAGGGAGGCTCCCATACACGAGATTTAACTAATTAACTTAATATAAGCTATTATACCTCTAAGCTGAAAGGAAAGAAAATTATCTTTGTAGTGTCGGAAAATCATGTGCCTCACGCGGGCACTACTCCTAGTGCTAGTTTGGGTGAGGAGTATTATCCTCGCGTGGACCGTCGTCACTGAATCCTTGCGAGAGGCAAGTGCCTCGCGCGAGCCTCCGTCACAGGGAAAATGTCGCCACTGCTAAAAGCGGGAGAAGAGTAGTGGTCGAAAGGGGCGCACTCTAATATTTAACCAAAATGGTGTAAAGAAAAGACTATACCTAGTGAGATTATGATTATAAGGTTGCGTGCTGTTTTACGTGAAGACCGGACGAGCGATTCCCGAAGGATTCCCATGTCACCATCTTATGTAATTCTCAGTATGCTGAATTAGTAGTTGCCGCTTTTATTTTTATTTTTTCTATATTTAGTTTTTAAAGACAAGAATTATTTTAGGCCGCAAATGTCTGGCGTCTACCTAGCTTTTAGATATGGCTGTCATTGTGAATGGATGCCCTAAGACATCAATACTGAAGACAGCGTGCATACATGTTACTTCGCAAGATCTCCGAACTGGATAAGAATCCATACATCTCGCTCCATAACCACATAAAACGTCACAGGACATTGGTTACTTTTCACAAAAGCCTTTTTTAAGCAACTGACCTATCATTATGGTGGGGGTAAGAGAGACTAATACCCACTGTAAATGTTCTTCCCATGAGGGCGTGGCAGACCTGAATAGCATGCCCAGACATTCTTTCGGAATTCGGTGGGGATGCGCATCTCGCCCATCACCAGGTCCTACAGAACTCTCTTTTTAACCTGGTGTTAGGTTTAAACACAAGTTGCCCAGTTATGCACTGCGGTGCGGGGGGATTGTTCAGCAGATTGAAGAATATAATAATTAAGATATTTTTTTGCAGTGCTTTCCTACATTGGCAAAGGTAACTACCTACTGAGTGTCCGACGATACCGAGGAATGTATGTGACACCACACCCTGGCCATCACCGCTCGGAAACCCCAATAGTTTCCCAGGGTCGGATCAGTCCATGGTGTGAATAGGGACATCCACACCATTAGGAAGCCATAAGGCTTAGTGGAACATGAAGAGAGACAATAACTTAGAAATATGAGGCCCTTTAGGTATGTTGGCCAATCGTACACAACCTTGCCAGAGTGTGGGGCCTAAATTATCGCAACTACCGGAAAGGAGGCGTACACTACGTGTCTCCTAATGAAGAGATTTATTGTCTCTAATCATATTAAACCTATCCTATCGAGCTGAATAGAAAAGGTTTTTAGTCGGTAGCATGCCGGGCTAAACAGAGTTATAGCACGGACAGCGACCTCAGTGGAAAATTGTTGGTGGCGGGAGAGAGTGCTGCATATATAAATGTTGCTGTATAGTGTTTCCTACGTGCACTGCAGTCCTATATTTTTCTACAAATAAACAAAACATATAAACTGATGGCCACTTGCCATATATAAACTAACCAGAACAATCAATACAATGTGAAATGATCAGAATAACATATATAGTACCGGTTGAGGAACCTACTATGGTGCGGTTAGCGAAAACACTTTACAGAAAATAAGAATAACTATAATACAGAAATTATAACTAGCGGTCCTAAGACCGTTATGGTGCCTTTTAGTCATCGGGACCAGTTATACAGATGCGATTTAATTATCAAAGATGTAATTAACGGGATAATTAAAAATGTCAAGTATAGTTACTTGAATAATCGGTAGCCATTCTTAAGCCTGGACTATCGTGTTACTGAAATTGATATGTCACCCTTAGTTTGACGTGAGTTGATGCATTCCCTTGAAGCTGGAAAGTTCCCGCAGGCTGGTTTCTGCAAGCAGGATTCCTGCAAGCAGCTCATGACGGGGGCGGATCGAACTCATGACTGTAATCACAATATAGAATGTCTAACGAGTAGTCAGTATGAGATACAATAACTTTACTACTATGACGAAAGTTCCCGTACACCGATGGTACGGATGGAAGTTGTCAACAACCCAATCATGAGCGGGGGTTGTTAAATGCGGATGAAGATACATAACTAAGCTTAATGGTGTGGGGTACGTCAGCCAGCTCTGAAGACATACCGGGCAAAGTTTACATTGCTGTGGTCAAAAAGTTTAGATAAACCTGCACGACATCAGTGTGGGGATGGTTGAATGACCACTTTTTGGCGTGGCCGGCAGATCTGGCGAGTCATCCACCAAAGAACATCGCTGCCTATACATCTGTAGAATCACATGTTTAGGCCAGGAAAGGCCTCACCACAAGTTCGTGTTCTGAGTTAGTTCTTGATATATTCGTGAATAATATCCAAAAAGTTCCAAAGATGTTCCCGCAACAATGGGCGATACAAATTGCTTTAGTGCCGTGGGTTACTGCTGGCTACGGGAGAAAAACCGACAGAAACCGAAATGATCTGCGTAATGCCTGTCTTGCCGAGGATGCTCTCGAGCTCTGGATCTCATCTCCTTTTATACTACTCATGATGTCACAGGCGCAGCCTCCAACCAATCATCGGTCGAGCAACAGCCAATCAACACATAGCTAATAATAACACAGTCGAATGTTCTAGAACATTCTAGAAGTTCTGCGTACACGTGGTTATGACGTCACGGAAATACCTTGAAGATAATCAAAAGGGGATTTCCGTGGATAACTCAGCCATTTCTTAACTGATTTTGAAATGGTTTACAGATTTGGAAAGCCCGTCGAATTCTGGTCTTGATTAATGTCAGACTCGGCGGGAACAAGTTATTAAAAAGGATTACATTTTACCGTCTCAGTACACTAAAAGCGTCATCCTATCTTGGTCGTATATTACGTGCTCTGTCAAAAATAGTATTAAGCGTGCGCATGCGCACTATGCGCTTTTACGAACTTAGTCGTTTTTATAACGCGATCTCTCTCATAGGCTTTATACGCTTATAGCTCTAACCAGGGGGCATGTTCAGGGAACGAATCCAGGACGGGCGGCACGTACCCAGCTTAGCTGGTACGGCCGGTACCTGACTGGTCGATCCGAACTACATGTACAGCTTGTACAAGTCTGTTGACAGTATTCCTCCTTGCCTTACGTCTTGCAAAAAGGGAATAGGATCTGAAAGCTCGCCATTCCATTTTACTCTGGTAGTAGCATTCATGTGGAGGTCTCTGATGAGGATCCATGTAATACCTTTTATGCCCGCAAAATAGAGTTTGTTTACCAGACTCACATGGTTCACCACGTCAAATGCTGATTTGGCATCGAGAAGGGCAACATAGTTACTGAACTGTTTGCTTTGCGACTCAGCACTACACTCTTGTAGCAGCAGGGCACTATACATAGGGGATATCCCTGAGGTGAAACCAAGCTGTAAATGGTTTTGGCACTTGAGTATTTTCTGCTGTATGTGAAGCATTAGCACCATCTCTAGGGTTTTGCATATCATTGACGTCACCATTATCCCGTGATATGAGGAGGCTTGGTTTGGACTTCCATTCTTCTTGTAGCCTGGTGTTAGCAGACAGACTTTAAGAACAGCAGGAATGGTTCTTAGGTGACAAATTGAATTGAGAATCAGAGTCACTATATAAGTTGCTGCAGCTCTGCCCTCTTTCAGGTGCTCAGCCGAGATACCGTCTGCTTCAGTGGACTTGCCACTGTTCAACCGCTTGACTGCTTTCATCACCTCTGGATAAGTGAATGGGATAAAATCGTCAATTTCAGAAGAGAGATCACTGAGTACAATCTCATTAAATTCCAATTCTGCTTTTCTTGAGTCGTTGCTCGAGGTACTCGTTTGAGTACCAACTTGCACAAAGTGTGAGTGCCACCCTTCTAAAATTTGTTCTGCTGGGAATGTAGTGTCCTGCACTTTGAGTTCTGCTAGTTTGGGTGCTGCACTACTACATTGCTTGTGGATTAGTTCGTAGAACAGTTTCTTATCACTGTTCTTAGCTTCGATAAGGTTCTGCATGTCTGCATCATGCCTCGCAGCCTGAAGCTTGCACTGAGCTTGCCGTAGCAGTGCTTTTGACCTCCGTCTATGAATGGTAGCTGGGTGATTTTGATCACTTGGTCTGTCACAGATCTTCCATTGGTGGAATGCATTTTTACTTTCTATCACAGCTCTTGCAATTTTGTCATTCCATTGCCAGTGAGATTTGCTTTGTTTCTTGGTTGAAATTGGTGCAGCGGCATGCGTCACCTTAATCAAGGTCTCACGAAGCTTCGCATGAGTCAAGCATAGATCGTACATGCTATTCATCTCCGGCTTGTACTCCTGAAGAGACGTTTGCACATAATCTCGGTAAGTAGGCTTATTGATTTTGTCCCAGTTCAGTCATGGAATTACATCTGCATTTGCATGTCTGACAAATGAATCCCTGGACTGGACCATCGTGGTTAGCTCAGTAGATAAAGGATAGTGATCGGAACAGTTATTACTCAAATCATGGCGGTGAGCATTCTGATACATGTGCTCCATGGAACTAGACCTGAGAAAATAATCTATCGTTGAGCTGCTCATACCGTTAACATGTTGGAATGTTGGTCCATCTGTTTTATACACCAGTCCTTGTTGGCATACAAAATCTCTGCCTCTTGACCTTCTCTTCAGTGGTTAGGTCACAATTGAAATCGCCAGCTAGGAGAATACGATGTGACATTTTGTACTTCTGACAAATCTCATGTAGTTGGTCGAGTATTTCACTAAACTCTTGATCAGCATCAATATCTCTTCTGCAAGGCCTATATACAGATGGTATCAGTAGTGGGAACTCATCAGTACGTATTTCAATACATTGTATTCTGCTACTTCCATCGGGTATGGGGGTAACTGCATAGCTGACATTATCACACCAGAGGACCGCCACTTCACCATACACTATGGGCTTCTGTATAGGAGATATAGGATTAACGTCATCAACTGCTTTAGCTGTTGCCTCAAAACTATCACTAACATTACTAAGGTGCTTCAACTGGTAATTGTAGAGCCAGTGTTCCTGAGCACATAGGATATCACACATGTCAAGAAGGCTCTGCACACACACTGAGTTCGTAAGTATATTCTTACAGTTGCAAGTAGAGATGCACAGAGATACAGATTTAGGGATTGGCGTTGTCATAGAATTTACTGACTCATTATCAGATGTAGCAGATGCTAGAAGTAGAGATGTTTGTCCGTGCCTTTGTCTAAAAAAGGATTTTCTGTGTCAATATCTGTGTTGTTAGTTGTTACTGTTATATTGTTAGTAATACTGGTCTCACTTTCAGTAGCAATAGTGATATCAATTATTCTTTCTTTTGCAGGTATAACAGATAATTTAGATTTAGTAGCCAGGACATGATTATTGATGTTAGAACGAGTAAATCTTGTGTACAATGGCTTAATCTGGGCAGGATTTCCATGCGGGGTAATAATCTCAGATCCCTGATTTTTGTTGATGATGGCAACTGAGTAATGTTTGTTTTTGATGAACGCACCATGCTGTGTATTGCTTGGTATCTCAGGTTTAGATCTGTATTGATTACCATTTTCTTGTTTACCAACTGGGGCCCTTGATGCAAGTAACGATTGCAATGAGATGGCATCTGACTGTTCAGAGGGAGATCATGAAGGCTGCACTTGTTGAATGATGGGAGATTGTCTTGGAGGTGCTATACTATAACCTGGTGTAGGGACTCCCGGAAGTTGAGGATATAAGCCCAGAGGCATCGGCATGTATGGCAAATGTCTAAATGGTGGTGGTGGTGGTGGCACTGACATAGGTGGATGGCGAAAGGGAGGTGCACACTGGTTCGTACCAACCGCCACTGCATTGATACGCATGTGCAGCATAATCATTTCGAGTGCATGTATTCTTTGCTCAAGGATGCTTTGTTCAAGTTTAACAACTGGAGTTTGAGTAGGTGAGTGGCTACTGCGTGGTACCTCTGTTGAGGGCATTGGGCCCACAGCATCAGGTCTGTCTGCTTCGAGAGTCGTGACCCACATACGTAAAAGTTTATTTGTCCTTTGCATCTCTGCCACATGAGTTTCCAAGTGTAATACAAGTGACCTGGCAGTAGTAAGATCTTACTGGATGTCATCAACTGCTGCAAGCTTAAACTTTAGCTCTGATTCAGCTTTCCTTAGCTTAGATTCTCTGACACGAAGCTCTTTCGAACTGCCGCAGTTGGGGAGTCAGTAGCATTATGTACACTAGTGGCTTGTTCTATGTTTGCCTCTGCAATGGGTATGCTGTTGTTTGAAGCAGGTTGCCTAGGATTTCTTGAAACATTGTTACGCGGTGCATTATTTATTAGACATGAAATAGATGTAGAAGAAGATGTTTCAAGATTTTCCGAGGGATGACTTGATTTAGTTAAACTACAGCCAGTGCCAGGAGATTAATTCTGCATCATACGTAGGTCTTGATATAGGATCAGATGCTGATGAGTTATGCTCTGCACATGCTGCGCATATATAACTATCTGTGTATGACCCATTACAAACACACGACTGATGAAATAGTGCTTCACACTCTGTGCAGAAGATAACTGGGACATTAGTTATTGACGCATTACATAGTTGACAAATTAATCTTGCTTTGTCGACATGCATGCAGGTTGTGTTGGGAAGCATGGCAGAATATTCAAGTGCTGGGTCGCAACTTGCTGGTGACAACCTCTGTCTATGATGTAGGCTAACTGTGGCATTATGCTGCTCCTTGTTTGACTGGTTAGTCGTATATGCTGTACTGGATTGTATGATAGCAAGCGTATGCATTGTAGCCATAATATTTCTATTTATGTCTCCCGTTTGCTGCATCAAGTAGTGATCTGGACAGTTGTATGATATACTGTCTCCTTCAATATGCTTGATCTCATCTTGGGTAAGCTTTATACACTTGTAGTGGGTCCAATGCTGTCCTGATTCACAGAATACAGACCGGGTCATGCAGCTGCGTTTGCACCTGCTGCACTGGATATCTACTCGGCCTAGATGTGCCTGTCATGGAGGTATTCTTGCATTGTTGATTAGTGCTCTTTAGCTTGTACAGAGCTGACTCAAACAGTGTCTACAGTTTTTTATTCCAATCTGCTAGATTCACCTTTGACCCGTTCAGTTTGGTTGAGGCTATGAGCGTAAGTATTTCCTCTATGTCTGTGGTAAAGAAATGTTTGACTCCTGAATGTGAACCGTTTACCAACATTGCTGACTTTGTATGATACAAATTTGCGGTGTAGCCCATCCGCTACAATATGACAATGTTACGAGTTTGCATTGGTACGACTTGCCCTATAGCAATTTGTTTCCCGAATAAATGAATTCCTATTTTCAAATTGGACAACATGAAGTAATGCGGTTTTTTCTCTGACATTCATCACAGAGAACTTTATTTTAATGTATGTTTGAAGTTATTTTATATTGTAGTAGTCTTCCTGAATATGTTACCAGTTTTCGAAAAATATCCCCCCCCCCTTCACCCAAACCCAATAACGGGGTGCAATTGGTGTCCTCGGCACATAGCTGCGCAAATTTACAGAGAACTTAGAGAATCATATCTGTCAACTGAAGCACACATCCTATGTTAAGTGCATGCTAACTTTTATCATCATAGGTCTACAATATAATATCTGCCAAAAAGTGTCATCAATATGTAAAAATGAAATGTACGTTACTGTCCCAAAAAGTAAAATGCATTAATTCCGGCTATATCGTCCTTCTCTCCACCTATGAATGAATAGGGGAGAGATTCCACGACATATTTTAAAGCGAATACAATTATATTGAAATACTTAACTAAAATATACACTTACTCTACTGAATATTAGATACAAATAAACTGAAAATGAATGCTAAACACACATTCCGGGGGAGAGATTGATGGACAGTATTAGCCGCCGACGATCATTCAGCGCTGACATTATTGCCAGATTTTAAAATATAATTGTTGAGTTTGCTTCACAAAACATGCATCTTAAATGCATTATTTATTTAAAATTAAATTATTAAAAATTATATATTAATTATGCAGCTTTTTTCATCATGGCGCGTAAAGCGTATTTCCTAAATAGGAGGAGAGATTGACGAACAGTATATAGGACCGGAATAGCAGACGATCTTAAAACATATAAGTGCCATGAAAAGGGTTTCTTTTGCGGTCCTAAGCAGAAAAAAGGGGCATGGAATATTTTTGGACATTTAAGCAAATTGAGGGGAGAGATTGACGAACAGTGTACGCACGACGGCGCTATCAAACGCGTGTATTATTGCCAGATTTTTCAATGAATAGTATTGATTATATAGGGGGAGCGTTCTCCAGCGCATTTCAACTAAATTACTTCAGAAAAACATGTATTATTACCTGATTCGTCATTGAGTTGTGTTGATTACAGGCCTGGGGTCAGTTACATTTAAATGTAACTAGTTACAGTTACATTGCACTATGTCAGTTACAGTTACATTTGTTGAACAATGTAACTAAAGTTACAATTCAGTTGCATTAGTTACTTTGACTGATAATTATTATGAAGGACTATGTGAACATCAATGTCATCATAACATGTGTAATGTAGTCAACCAAATTGAGATATAAATATATATATATATATATATATATAGTAGAAACAAAATACCACTATAATCACTGCTATGATATACTGACAGAACTGAATCCATTTCAGATATAAAATAAAAAACTGCTGGAAATTCTTTAATAAATTTGACTGAATTTCGTTGATGCCATAACAAATTTCAATCAACTTGTTTCCAAAATAATAAGACACTAGTTTAATTACACAGCCTTCATAGATGTACATATATATTCCTTCCTCTAACCCTTTCAAACCAGACATGCCATATAACAAACATTAATCTTATTGTAAGAAATAACTGGTTAAATATTTTGAAACTAATTTAACTGAAAGTTTTGCTACCATAGGTATCAACATTTTTCAGTGAAATTAGTTTCAAAGTGTTCAACAGATTTCCTTAAAGCATTGACTTTCTATGACAAGATAATCCATCATCTACCATGGGGAAATATAACAGCTTCCAGTGCAATTAGCTTCAAAATGTCCACCAGCTTTGATGTTTGCTTAATTTCAAATAGGAATTTAAATATTCTGAAATTAATTTATTACTTTCCTTAGTTGCAGGCAGCAACATTTTTTTTCAAGTCAGATTAGTTTCAAAATGTTCAACAGCTTTCCAGTACACTAGTTTAATTCCACAGCCTTTATAAATTCTGTCTGCTATACCAAAATGGTTGATGGCTTGACTCTTATCAATGACATTGTCCTTTGATCATTATCACCACACCTATGTGAATTGATTTTGCCCTGAGTATAATTGCTGAGCAATGATGTCTTAAGCTGGCCTAATCAATAGTATATTAAAAAACGAACAGGACATGCTGCAGGGCATAATTTATCTGGTATCGCATCTCAATTTGCTACACATATTTAAGCAGTTGCTATACATTCTACAACATGCATAGCTGTATCTGCTATGCACAATTTGTACGCGATTGCAATTTATCATTGATTTAAAAAATTCTATCATTAACACTTTTAACAACATATCCCTGAAAAAGTACATTCTTTACACTATATACCATATTTTCTTATTTTGTTGAATATTTTGAAATTAATATGACTAAGCCATTGCTGCCTAAGGCAGCAATGGCTTCCAGTCATATTAATTTCAAAATATTCAACAGCTTTCCTATTTGTTTGCTCTGAGATTGAGATACAGGGAATTTATCGGTGAAAGAGTTGATTGCTATACATTTTTCCGGATAGCTACACAATTTATTGTTTGCATAGCAATACATGCTATGCAAATATCAAATTCTAAATTATGCCCTGTGCTGTTAACACATACTGTGGAAGATCTGAACTTTCTTTACAATTCAACAGTTTGCCATGTTTTAATCCTTTTAAACCTTTAACACTGAAGCTGGTCAAACCAACTTTTGCAGTGGTTTTGAGAAATGTCCATATTCAGACAAATAAATAAAATATTTTTGAAAATTTACAACTGAAATGACTGGCTCAATAACCAAGCCAGTCATTGCAGTGGCAAATTTTCTAAAATAATCTCATGGTCTGCAAATGGACATTTTCTATGAGAAAGCTAAAGTTTTCTTCAACAATCTTTAAAAAGTAACAGTTAATTCTATAATGATTTAGTAAACAACCTGTTTCTAAGCTACATGTAGATTAATGTAGCTGATTTTAATTAAAGGTTGTTGCCTGATGTAGCAATAACATTCAAATTATCATTACTAAAATATCACATATACAGATATAGAGTGGGCTAACCCTTTAATGGCCAAGATTGGTCAAGAAACGTCTATTTTGTGGGTTTACAAGATTTATATTTGAAAATTTACTACTGGAATGACCGCCCCAATAATCAAGCCAGTCATTCCAATGGCAAATTTCTAAAATAAATATCACTGACACTTGTAAATAAAGTTGTTGCCCATGGCATCAACATCTTCCAGTAAAATTAGCATCAATATATTCAACAGCTTACCTGAATGATTACACTGAAATTGGGGTATTGGAGTGTCATGTGTATAACAGCAGATATGCCACAAATTAAGAAAATTTGATTAAATTTGGTAAAAAAGTTTGAAATGTAACTGAAAAGTAACTGAAATTTCAGTTACTTTTGCAATGTAACTGGTTACATTTCAGTTACTGTAATTAAAGAAATCCTTCAGTTACAAGTTACTTCAGTTACATGAAAAATGTAACTAAGTTACAGTCAGTTACAGTTACAAGTTACAGTTACCCCAGCCCTGATTATACAGGGGGAGCGTTCTCCAGCCAATTTCAAGTAACTTACTTCAGAAAACGATCTTAAATCAGTGAAAATTAGGTATTTTTTGGGCATCAAATAGTGAGAAATTGTGCCATAGGAAGAATTGAGCTAAGAATTACCAAATTTCGTCAATAATTTATTGATATATTGCCATTTTAAGAATCCTTTATGGGGAGAGATTGACGAACAGTATATAGGACGTGATTAGCCTACAATCTTAAACGTATAAGCGCAGTGAAAAGGGTTTCTTTTGGGGTCCTGAGCGGAAAAAAGTGGCTTGGAATATTTTTGGGGGAAAATTGGACATTTAAACAAATTTAGGCGAGAGATTGACGAACAGTATATGCACCACAGCACTATCAAGCGTGTGTATTGTTGCCTGATTTTTCAATGAATAGTATTGATTATATATGGGGAGCGTTCAAATAATTACTTCAGAAAATCGTGTATTATTACCTGATTCGTCAATGAGTTGTGTTGATTATACAGGGAGAGCGTTCTCCAGCCAATTTCAAATAAATTGTTTTGGAAAACGATCTTAAATCATCTGAAATGATTAATTTTTAAACATCAAAAAGCTAGAGGATGTCTTAGGAAGACTTGAGCCAAGAATGATGAAATTTCATCAATTATTTATTCATATATTGCCATTTTAGGTATATGTTAGTGGGAGAGATTGACAAACAGTATATAGGACCGGAATAGCCGACGATCTTAAAACATATAGCCGCAGTGAAAAGGGTTTCTTTTGGGTCCTAGGCAGAAAAAAGGGGCGTGAAACATTTTTGGGGAAAAATTTGACATTTAAGCAAATTTAGGGGAGAGATTGATGAAAAGTATGCGCACGACAGCGCTATCAAACGTGTGTATTATTGCCAGATTTTTCAATGAATAGTATTGATTATATAGGAGGAGCGTTCTCCAGCGTCTTTCAACTAAATTACTTCCAAAAATTGTATATTATTGCCTGATTCGCCAATGAGTTGTGTTGATTATACAGGGGGGGGGGGTTCGGTTCTTTTGGGTCCTAAGCAGAAAAAATGGGCTTGGAATATGTTTCAGGAAAAATGTGAAATTTAAGCAAATTTAGGGGAGAGATTTACGAACAGTATAAGCCCGACAGCGCTATCAAACGCGTGCATTATTGCTGGATTTTTCAATGAATTTCATTGATTATATAGGGGGAGCGTTCTCCAGCGCATTTCCACTGAATTACTTAAAAAAATTGTGTATTATTACCTATTAATTGTAACTTTTTCCACATGGAGTGCGCCGTACGAAAAAAGCTGTATTAATAGGCTAATTGTTCTTAAATGACTCAGTGAATTGTGGTGATTATACAGGGGGAGCGTTCTCCAGCCAATTTCGAGTAAATTACTTCAGAAAACGATCTTAAATCATTGAAAATTAAGGATTTTTTAAGATATCAAGTGGTGAGAAATTGTGCTAGGAGAATTGAGCTCAGAATTACCAAATTTCGTCAACAATTTATTTATATATTGCCATTTTAAGAATCGGGCTGGGGAGAAATTGACGAACAGTATATAGGACAGGATTAGCCTACACTCTTAAAAGCATAAGCGCTGTGAAAAGGGTTTCTTTTGGGGTCCTAAGCAGAAAAACGGGATGGAAAATTTGAAATTTAAGGAAATTTAGGGGAGAGATTGACGAACAGTATAAGCAAGACAGCGCGTTCAAACGCGTGTATTATTGCCTGATTCTTAAATGAATTGTATTGATTGCATAGGGGGAGTGTTCTCCAGCGTCGTACAACTAAATTACTTCATAACATCGTATATTATTGCCTGATTTTTAAACGACTTGTGTTGATTTTATAGGCGAAGCGTTCCGCAAGCGAATTTCAACTAAATTACTTCAGAAAACAGTGTATTATTGCACGATTGTTCAATGAATTCTGTTGATTATATAGGGGGGAGGGGGGGGGGCACACGAAAAAGTTGCATTAATAATTGCTCACAATTAGTAGCTTTTTTCACATGGCGTGTGACATACGAAAAAAGCTGCATTAATAGGCTAATTGTTCTTAAATGACTGCTTGATTTCAACTTTATCTGCAAGGCGCCATACGAAAAAAGCTGCATTAAGCTATGATTATTGCCTTTTCCGCGTATTGATAATTATTCACAAATGATTACTGGATTGCAAGTTTTTCTGCATGGTGTATGCCATACGAAAAAAATCGGCATTAAATAATAATAATAATAATAATAATAATAAGCTATGATCACAGCTTTTTCCACATGGCGCACTCCCGGCGGACAATTCTGAATTACTAATTGTTAAAAAATTACTAATCTTGTTATACGCGCTGTCTATATTTTCTGGTCTAAATAAATATTGGTGTTATTTGGTGTTTTCTCTAGATTGAAAAACAGTATATAGGATTACCATAAAAACGAGTACACTGTGCCTTGCAAAACAATTATTTGATGGGGAATCATTATTTCGCGGGAGACGATTTTGCATACTATACAGTGCTATGCTGTCTGCGTGGGTATCATTTGCATTGGGAATCATTTAAGCTATGATTCCATTAACGTGTATGTGGATCCGAATTTTCTTACCCTACAATTACAAATAGATAGTATGATTTCATAAGTGCGTATGTGCATGCGAAAGTTGTCCATATCCGAATTCGATCGCTACATGTAGCGATTTCATTCGAATACCGACAGAAATCGGATGCGGGATTCCTTGAAAATTATGTTATTATTGCGTCATTCATGGATGGTCCCCAAATCGAGATGCTATTATTTTGTACATGTGTTCCAAAATAAAAGTTTAATTCATAATAAGTGCGCTGGAATGTGAAAGGAAGGTTTGAAAATATTCATGCCTCTGATGCCAGCAATCCAGACCATAAAGATGCCAATTACAAACACAGATCAGACACGTAGCCGGTGGTGTGGGGTGGTGGTAGTAGTAGTAGTAGTAGTAGTAGTAGTAGTAGACCACTTGATTAGCCTGGAATTGAATAAAATGACTGTTTTCGGACACATATACGCATGTACATACAAATGAATCACTCATTTGGATACGCATATGACACCGGACTACAACAATCCTTAAGCATAACAGCGTGGTGCATTATTGCCAGATTGCTTTCATTTATTGTGAACGGCGCTCACTTTTTTCAGTATGGCAATATACGTAAAGCTGCGAAATTGTTCGATTGTATTTATTTTGATAGATTGTAGTTTTCCTGTTTCCGACAAATATGCAGATTTTCTCAGTCATCATAAAATCAAAACACAGATTTGCAACGAACATTTGCAAGTAATCACTAAAAGAGCGTGAATAGGTGACTTGAAAAGGTACAGTGCAATCTCTCCCCAGGAGGAGAGAAAGACGATAATGCCTTAATTCCTGTTGATTTACCAACCGTGGAGTTCTGATACATCATCATTGGTTTTCAAAATTATGTGTAACCACATCGACCTGTATGTATGCGAGAGCATTGGCTTTCCATTTATCATTTTGCCAAAAAACATAGTCTACCTACTGACATGCTCCAAATGCAAGAAACCATATGTGGGAGAAACTACACACTTTTAAAATTCGCATCCAGAAGCACCTACGCTCCATCACCAATCTCTACCAAAACGAGAGATATGAAACCCCTGTTTCAAGGCATTTCAATAGATCTGGACATTCCAGAATAGACATGCAATTCAGAATAATCCAGGTCCTCTCCTCAGATCCTGAGAATGAAGCCTCCACTAAATGGAGGAGACAGAAGGAATGCCATTGAATCCACCAGCTCCACACAATGAAGCCAATAGGCATCAACCTAGCAGGGTAAGTGTCACCGGCTTCCCTGGGTCAACTCGCAGACAATAAGCGGACAGACCCAGTACGTTGTTATCACTCTTCTTATCATAGCGGTGACCCCCCCCCCCCCCTGACTCATTCTTCCAGTCAGATGAGATATAACCAAACATCCCCCTTTGATTACCACCCGCCACCACCGGTTAGTGCACTTATGACAAATAAATGGAAACTATCAATGGCTTGGCGTAGCCTAGTCAAGCCGAAAATAACGGGATACAAAATCCCCAAATTAAATTCTCCAACATCAAATAGGAATTTGTGTATCGATGCAGATCACTTAGCAATGAACAATATTCTTTCACAACTCTGTACTGACATCACTCACCACACCCACCATGCAAGGCAGACGCCCACAGATGTGCAGGCTAACATAATAACAAAAGAGCCGCTTAATGTCTATTTCTTGGACTCTCCCACCACGGGCAGTGACACGCTGACACATATCTTGCCAGCAGAAAGAGGAAGCCCTCCCATGACGCACACTTCGTCACCATATGCATCGGGAACCACATCACCATGCACACCAGACATCAGCATTAGCGCAGCGTACCAGACACTATATCAATCGGACTCGCTGAAAACACATCAATCATGCCACAGCGCTCACCATCATCATCAGACTCAAGGTATCCTCTCAGCATGTGATCTTATCTCGGACATTTTCCCAAGTCATCGCTTTAATCTTAACCGCCTCCACTGCAGCATTACCATCCAGAGCGAAAACGAAAAGGCACCGGACCCGAGATTGGAGAGAATTTTGAAGATGATGAGAGAGATGTGTTCGCACATAGATTGGAATCTACAAACATCAACCGGTAACAAATAGACCACAACCGTAAAAAATGGCGTCCTTATAAACCGGCAAACCAATATAATCATGCCCATGTAGAGGCAATTCCGAATGTATAAATGTGGTCTCTGTAGACGGGTTCTTGTGCTGTAGTGCACCCGGTCACCAGGACAACAAATATGTAAAAATATGTACATGTACATGATGTATGAGTGTTGATGATGATAATAATAATAATAATAATAATAATAATAATAATAATAAAAATAATAATACATGTAAATAATAGTAATGGTATTGTCGTTGTTATTGTTATTATTAAATATAATGATAATAATATGACAATAATAATAAAAATAATAATGGTGGTGATAATAATAATAATAACAATAATACATGTAGATAATAGTAATGGTGTTAATAATATTTTTGTTGTTATTGTTGTTGAGCATAAAGGTAATAACAATGCGACAATAATGAGGATAATAATAATAATGATAATAGTGATGATAATAATAATAATACATGTAAATAATCTTAATGGTGTTAATACTGATATTATTATTATTGAGCTTAATGATAATAACAATGCGACAATAACAAATAATAATAATAATAATAATAATAATAATAATGATAATAATAATAATAATGTTGTTGTTGTTGTTGTTATCATTACAGTATTATTCAGCATGAGTATACATGTAATAATAATGAGAAACGTAATGGCGATAATGAGTATAATAATCGTAATTTCACTGACTAGTAATAATACTCTGCAAGATGATCTTCTTCTTCTTTTTGTTCGCTGATCATACCGCCAGTCCTGTAAGTGACTATCGACATGATCATAAGATCACTCCCTCCCCTCTCCCCCCTCCCCTTTATGTAAAATGTTCCGTCATAAGTCATGTCTCCACACGTAATTTGTTTAAATGTAAACATAATTCCTACATGTATTGTATCATACTCTATGTCATTTGTAATATAAAATATCCATGTACATGTATATAAATGTTATATGTATAAACATAATATTATAAATTTGTTATATATCAAGGTTCCACCACATCATAGGCCTTGCCTTTGGTGGATGCCTGTATTTAATTGTTAAATTATTTATCTTCAACGAGCATTCTTTTACGACGTCATGTGATAGTTATGAGAGTTAACTTTTTGTCAGATCCGATGCATTGTGATGTCATATTTATTACGTCATAATGAATATCATGGTCTCAGAAAACAATCTACAAGCATGCACATATGATATTTGATGAAGACTAACATAATACTGTGATCGCTAAGAACACATTGGTATGCATTATTTATGGTTAAATTGACAATCAACGTGTCTCAATTGACGATGCTGTATATTTTGCCGCTATCTTGGTTTTCATGACAAATCATGGCGAGTCACCTATAAAGTTGTTCGCGTCGCCACAAAACATTCGGCGAACAGGTCGTTCAGGGGGTCGAACGTCCCACATGACATAATAATTGTTCAGCGAACGGAAAATAGTCGCTCTTTTGAATGGACACTTGGTAGTCCACCAAAGGCTCCCTACATTGTACATATAACAATAATATAGGACATTTGCATTAGGACTGTAAACTAAGGATTATAGGATCACTGGTAGAATAGGTACTATATGACATCAGAATACATACAGTTAACATGTTAGTCCTATATACATGTATACATATAGTTAACTGTCTCGCTGTTGAATTTCTGCAGACTGCATTTTCCATGGGGTTTAATTCTGGATATGCTGAGTATCTCTAGAACAATTTGACTGAAAGTTGTTGGTGGTTTGCACTTTCAGTCAAATTGTTTCCAAAATAATCAGCGATCCAGAGTCATTGCTAATTGAAATTATTGTCCGGTTGCTTGCAGCAGTCAGACGGTTAATAAACATATGACAATTTATAACATATTTACTAAAATCAGGACTTCTTACTACAATTTACAAGAAAGGCAAGCAATCTCCCCGATTGTATCAGATTATCAAGCATACCTAGATAGCAGACTGACGTCGGCCCGACGTTGGTGCGACGTCGGCCCGATGTTGGCAAATGACGTTAGCCAGACGTAATTTTGTCCTTAAGAAATCTCCAGAACCGCTTGGGGCATCGATTCAAAACTCATGAAATATGATCTAGGGGAGGAGTTGAAGTTTTTCAAGGGAACTTGAGTGACCAAATCGTTCGGCGGCCATCTTGGATGACCTAGTTTTCGAAAATAATGGCTTCTCCAGAACTGTGAAACGGATCGAGCCGAAATTTGGCAGATATGATTAGTGACTAATGGCCATTAAAGTTTGTTCAAGGGAAGTTCATACGTAAAAAAACATGCCGCCATGGACCAATCAAAACGTAGTGTGTTGCCGGCCATATTGGATATTTTTATTTGATGTATTTTGAAGCCAAAATTGGTTTTATATTCGTTTCAGCTCACCTAGGTGAGCTTAATACAATCGCGATTTGTCTTTCTGTCGCCTGTCAACAATTGTGGCACGTTTCGCCATTTGTTGATGGATTCGAGCCAAATTTGACAGATATATTCCTTTTGGGAATATCTATATGGGCTATGAGGATGAAGAGGCCACACCCACATATAGCATAGCTAAAATGTATAGCCCTTGCTATATTTTCAAAGTATTAAAGCCGATGGAGAAAATATGTTTGTAGTACATTTCGCCACTTATCAACGGATTAGACCAAAATTTGGCAAATATGTTCCTTTAAACAATATCTATTGGAGAGATGAAGATGAAGTGGACCCGCCCACAAATAGCAGAGTTATGGTCCTGTTATATTTTCAAAGTGTTGAAGCCTATGGGGAAAATATGTTTGTTGCACGTTTCGTCATTTATCAATTGATTAAAACCAAATTCGGCAGACATGTTCCTTTAGGCAATATCTATTTGGGCTATAAGGATGAAATGGCCAGACCCTTTAACAAGGGCCATAACTCTGGTTCATTAATGTGTTTTTAAGTATTGCAGCCTATGGGGAAAATACGTTTGTGGCACGTTTCGTCATTTATCGATGGATTAAAACCCAATTCAGCAGATATGTTCTTTTAGGCAATATCTCTTTGGGCTACGAACATGAAGTGGCCACAACTTGAAATAAGGGCCATAACTCTGGTTCTTTAAAGTATTTTAAGTATTGAACCCTATGGTGAAAATAATCTGTGTCACATTTCGTAAATTGGTAATGGACTAAAACTAGATTTGTGAAACGGTTGGATAAACGGTTTAGCAGCCATCTTGGATCTTTTTCCCGCCAAAAAAAACCCATACTAAAGCAATGGGAAATTTTAAATGTCTTCTTCACGAGAACCACTCAGCCAATTTCCATTATATTTGGCAGTATCAAGTTTGTTCAAAGGAAACCAGTCACCCAATTTGGCCGGCAGCCATCTTGGATTTTGGACAATATTTAGAAAAATCTTTTAAAATCTCTCAGAAACCGCTTGGGGCATCAATTCAAAACTCATGAAATACGATCTAGGGGAAAAGCTGAACCAAGTTTGTTTAAGGGAACTTGAGTGGCCAAATAGTTTCGTGGCAATCTTGGATGACCTCGTTCGCAAAAATGATTTTTGTCTCACCTGCGAAGCAGAAAGCGGGACATATATGTATATTGCGACAATGACAGCGTCAACAATGTTAAGTTTTTGCGTTTAGCAAAACTTCTCAGCTTATATTTCAGGATCAATTAATCCTATTCTAACTAAACTTGGCTATGTGGTTGCCTATACTGTTAGGATGCTGCATAAAGATACTGAGGTCACACGGTCAAAGGTCACAGTCACTGTGACCCTGATACAAAACTGTTTTTTCAATGTTAAGTTTTTGCATTTAGCAAAACTTCTCGGCTTATCTATCAGGATTGGTTAATCTTATTGGAACTAAACTTGGATACGGTGCTACCTATAACGTTCGGAAGCAGTATGCAGACACTGAAGTCACAAAGTCGAAGGTCAAGGTCATTCTGCCCTCTACAAAACTTGGTTATTTTTCAATGTTAAGTTTTTAGACTTAGCAAATCTTATCACACTATATTTCGGAATTGCTTAACCCTAATGGAACACAACTTGGGAACATGGTTGCTTATGCCAAGAAATTACAGAATGGTGACATGGAGGTCACCAGGTCAAAGGTCAAGGCCATTTTAATATTGCTATTTGACCTTTTCTTTTTCAACCTTAAGTTTTTTTATCCAGCAAATCATTTATATTTCAGGATTGGTTAATCCTATTGGAACGAAACTTGTACATGGTTACATACAATATTAGGAAGCAGCATGATAACATGAAGGTCACAAGGTCAAAGGTCAATTCCACTGTGAGAAACGGGAGACATTTAACTCCCCAGAATTCTTGTTTTGTCTAGAACCTCTGAACAGATTGGGCAGGAATTAGGCAGATATTAATTAGTAAGGACTAAAAACCATTAAAGTTTGTTCAAGGCAAGTTGATACATAAAAAACATTTCAGCCATGGACCAGTAAAAATGTAGCGTGTTTGGGGTGGCCATATTGAATAGTTTTATTTGATGGATTTTGAAGCCGAAATCGGTTTTGTATATAGGTTTTTAGGTATTCTTATTTCAAATTTGCCCTTTTTGAAATGGCCGGATAAACAGTTTCGTGGCCAATTTGAATCATTTTCCCGCCAAAAAACACTATACTAAAGCAATGGGAAATTTCAAATGTCATCTCGAGAACCAGTGGGCTGATTTGAAGTACATTTGACAGGAGACATCCTTAGGGCAAAGGGATACTAGTTTGTCCAGAGGAAGATGATCGGCCAATTTGGCCAGTGGCCATCTTTAATTTTGGCCAACTTTTAGAAACGTCTTTCAAAATCTCTGAAAACGCTTGGGTGATCGATGCAAATCTAATGAAATATGATCTTGGGCAAGAGCTGAACCAAGTTTGTTTGAGGGAACTTGATTTGCCAAATGGTTCGGCAGCCATCTTGGATGACCTAGTTTACGCGAAAAAGAACTGTTGAATCGATCTGGCTGAAATTTGACATATGATTAGGGCCAAAACGCCAGTAAAATTAAAATGGAAAAAGACCAAGTCGGCCATGCAGCAATCAAAATTTCACATTTTTGGCAGACATCTTGTGTTTTCTGCAAATTTCTGAGAAAATCATAAAATTACTTATTAACCACTGGGCCAATTTTAATAAAACTTGGTTAAACCTTCTTCACAGAAATTTGATTGGGAAGTTTTTCCAGTGGTCATCTCCTTATGCCCCCCCCATCCCCCCCCCTTTTTTTTAAGTATGGAGGGACATTATATATAGTGTTTGCTTTGTCCGTCCATTCGTTGGCTTTCATTTCCATCTGATAACTCAAGTTTTATTGAAGAGATCATTACCTGTCTGGCGTGGTAGCCTGTCCTTGGTGGTCCGAAGAACCATATCGATTTTGGCATCAAATGGTCAAAGGGCAAGGTCATGGTGACCTAATTAATTACGTAATGTTGCATTTCCGGATGATAATGTGAGTTTTATTGCAGTGATCATTACCATTCTAGCATGGGAGCTGGTCCTTGATGGTCCGAAGAACCAAATCTATTTTGGCGTCGAAGGTCAAGGTCACAGTAATGTAATTAATTACGTAATATAACTAATATTGCGTTTCCGGATGATAACTCAAGTTCTATTGAAGGGATCATTGCCAATTTGGCGTGGGAGCTTATCCTTGGTGGTACAAAGAAGCCTTTCGGTTTTGGTGCCAAATGGTACTGGGTTATGGTCACTATGACCTAATTAATTACGTAATATTGCGTTTCCGGATGATAACTAGAGTTCTATTGAGGGGATCATTACCAATCTGGCATGGGAACTTGTCGTTAGTGGTCCGAAGCACCCTATCTATTTTGGCGTCAAAGGTTAACATCACAGTGATCTAATTAATTACGTAATATTGCATTTCCGGATGATAACTTTATTGACGGTATCGTTACCAATCTGGTGTGGGAGATTTTTCGTGGGTGGTCTGAAGAACCCTATCAATTTTGTGGTCAAAGGTCAAAGTCACGGTCACCTAATTTATGACATAATATTGCATTTCCGGATGATAAATCAAGTTCTATTAAAGGGATCATTATCAATCTTGCATGGGAGCTTGTCCTTGGTGGTCCGAAGAACCCTATCGATTTTGGGGTCAGTGGGCAAGGTCACGGTGACCTAATTAATGACGTAATATTGCGTTTCTGGATGATAGCTCAATTGAAGGGATCGTTATCAATGTGGCTTGGGAGCTTGTCCTTGGTGGTCCGAAGAGCCCTATCTATTTTGGGGTCAAAGGTCATGGTCACGGTGACCTAATTAATAACATAATATTGCATTTCCGGATGATAACTCGAGTTCTATTGAAGGGATCGTTATCAATCTGGCATGGGAGCCTTTTCTTTGGTGGTCCAAAGAACCCTATCGACTTTGAAATCAAAGGTCAACATCACTGTGACCTAATTAATGATGTAATATTGTGTTTCCTGATGATAATTCGAGTTTGATTGAAGGGATCGTTACTAACCTTAGGTGGGAGGTTGTCCTTGGTGTTTCAAAGAACCGTATCGATTTTGGTATCAAAGCTCAATGTCGCATTGACCAATATTGGGTGGGAGGTTGTGCTTGACAGAAGGGGGGAGGGTGAGGGCGGGGCATACTTTAGCAATCTCTGATTGTCGTTCTTGTTCAAATTTAGATTGCACTTGTTTATTCCAGTTGCTTACTGCTTACAAATTTTGGCTACAGTTTCCTGATGTTTGGCTATCATAGCTATTGGGGAAATGTGTGGCGAATTTGTGTCTACACGGATTTCCTTTCAATGTGAATGATTACCTTCAAGCCGATAAACCTGTTAAAGATTGGTAAAGAAAATCAAAATTGAGTCCAGATCATTCCATTCATGTGTTTTCCCAGGCTCCAGAAATATTGTCACTTTGCCCATGGTGAATAATATGTTAGTATTATTTGATGATAGATAATTAATCAAGATATAATCTTTCTACATGTCTTTAATTTGACAAATATAGATGCTGCGCTTGGGCGTATTAAAATGTTTTGAGAGCTCTTTCATTGCCTAACATTCACTGGCATTTGAGGGTATATCCCTTTGTGAATTGTGTCTTTTCCAATACAGAAGCTTTTACATACATGTATACTTTATTTTTTATTTATTTCAGACTTTAAAGACAGACAATGTCTAAAGGGCCAGCACCGTTAGTCACAGGTGTATCACCTAAGGAGGGGCCACCTGGAACACGAATTATTATCAGGGGAGAGAACCTAGGTCTGAATCCAAGAGACTTAGTTGGTAAGCAATAAGTACACACTGCCGTAGCACCGTAAATACTTTAACAGTGTGTGGGGATTGAAATAGATGAATCCAATCTGTCACTCAAGTATCTGATGTCATGATCAAATAGGTCACATATTAGCCGACTTCACAATGTAAACGATGAGCTTTCCGTCACGAAGCTCTCCGTCATGAAACCCAAAAAGTCCAAGTGTACAAATTGTATGTCTTTGATGGATGCAACCCCGCCCCCCCCCCCCCCCCTCCACTCAAATAGTTTCCAAATATCCAACACCTTACATGTATAATTGCCTTAACCCATAGAAAATGTCTATTTGCAGACCAAGAGAAGACTGTTTTTGAAAATTTACCACTGGAAGGACTGGCTCGGTTATTAAAAATAGTCTCCTTTTGGTCTGCAAATGGGCATGTCTCAAGACCACTGCAGAAGCCGTTTTGGCTGATATGGGTGTTAAAGGATTAAAATTGAGATTCTCGGAATTCAGATTATAAAGTTTCAACTTGATTCCAACATACGTAAAAAGTGTGTGGAGCTTATCTAGAAATGGGCGGAGCATAGGTAGAAATTGATCCATGCAGGGCTCTATTAATAACTTCGATTAGCCTCTAGCTAGTAATATAGGCCTATATGTAACTTCGTGCAATTTTTTTGTTAAAAGTAAACTTTCACCTGAAGTTTTGTCTCAAGATTGTGAATTATGAAAAAAAATATGATGGCAATTTTTTGCTTCCCTGAATGACCTTTTACCATGGCAATCCGTCCGTCGTTCATCCATCTATATGTCTCGCTGTAAACAGTATTGGCCAGTTCCTAGTTCACTCAATAACCCCAGATTAAAAAAGATAGGTGCCCTTATTGGGCAGGTAGACAGGTGACAGTCAGCCGGATGCCGGCCCCAACCTCGCACATGCTCAGACTGTCACTGCCTCTTTCTTGACTATTGGTCTGAATCACATGCTTGTGTTTTTATATCCGCTTGCTAAGTTTTGCTTAATGCTAAAGTTGTTTTAGAGTGCTAGAGATAATGTCTGATCAGTTTAATTCATCTGAGGCCATGCCAGGATGGAGGTACCAGGTGAACTCTAGTACAATTATGTTTTAATTAAGTCCTAATTACGCAGTGTCACCTATTTCCGTGATGTGGTATAGATGTTATAGGCGCTCAGAAAACTGGTAACTTTGTTATCTGGCACCATAAAATGTTAATATCTTTTTATGATTGTGTCCACAGGTCTCTGTAAGGAGGTTTGTACACATCTAAAGAGGTTTGTCTGCACTATTTCCCTGTAAATGTTAGGAAAAAAGACTATGCCCAGAGTGATATAGGCTCCCATAAGAGAGAGCTTGTCGTTCTGCCCTCTGAAAAACTTTTCCCTTTAAATAAGTAAGTGAGTGCTGATGAAGAGTGGTTGTCTGGCGGAGCTTCCAAGAGCTGGACGTGGTGGTATGCCTTTGCTAAAGAGTCGGGTACTCTAGTTATGCTTTATGGCACTGTAAAATATTTGAAAATATTTGTGATTATTTGCTGCCAATATTTTTTCAGTCATAATCCCACCATCGCACCTGTCTCTGGTTCCGATCTGGACTCAAATTCCTAGAGATCCAGATCAACAGTTGTGTATAGAGGAAGAAATAAATTCCATCATGCAAAAAGGAGCAATTCAACCGGCGCAAAATTGCCCGGGCTTCTATTCAACCATTTTTCTTGTGACAAAGAGCACTGAAGGGTGGAGACCAATTCTCAACCTCAAGCCATTGAACAAGTTCATAGACATACCGAGTTTTAAAATGGAAACAATCAAAATGGTGTTTAGCAGGGTTGGAGATGGGAATGTGGACGGCGTCAATAGATCTGAAGGATACTTATTTCCACATTCCAATTGCGAAGAGTTTTCGTCGGTACCTGAGATTCGCATTCCAGAGCCGACAGTGGGAATTCAAAGTTTTACCATTCTGAATTTCCACGACTCCTCGGGTCTTCACCAGGCTGGTTCTTGCAATAACAGCATACCTCCACAGGAGAAGCATAGCAGTCCACACTTACATAGCCGATTGGCTGTTAAAAGCACACAATCGGGAAAGTCTTGCAGCAAATCTGGAGATAGTTTTGAAAACGCTCACAGACTTAGACTGGATAATACACTTTCAGAAATCCATCCCAGAAGTTTGTTTACCTGGGAATGTTCTTCGATCTAGAGATAGGGTATGTTTATTCTGCTCAAGAGAGAGTAGAAATACTTATTTCAGTAATACAGTCAGTGTGCAACAGTCGTCATGTACTGGCAAGGGTTTATTTGAGAATGCTGGGGTTGATGGTTTCTCTGGAACCAGTCATTCCACAGGCGGCCTTGCGCAGGCGGCCTATCCAGTTATTGCTCATGACACAGTGGACCCAGAGGACAGGCTCCCTGGTCTCAGAGGTGTCAGTGTTAGAACCTTTTATTCACCACCTTCAATGGTGGGTGAAGAGAGAAAATCTCCTGGCGGGTGTGATGCCCACCCCACCCTCAAATAATGATGTACACAGCTGCATCAATGGAGGGAAGGGGGTGGGGGCTTGCCTGGAAGAAGCCACAGTATCAGGGCTTTGGAATCTGGATCAGCCACAGGAACATATAAATCTAATGGAATTACGAGCAGTAGTTCTGGGCCTGGAACATTTCTTAAAGAAAGTTCAGGGCAAGATTATTCTAGTTCGATCTGGGTGGAACGAAGTCGCCCAGTCTGTATGATGACTTGGAAACTGCTTTGCTGGTGTCTAGATCATATGATCACCTTGAAGGCAGTTCACATTCCGGGAAGGCTAAATCTGTTAGCAGACTCATTGAGCCAAAGGATGAGTGTTTTGCCTACGGAATGGCAACTAAATGAATGTGTGGGGGATCGTTTGTTTGACCACTGGGGGAAACCCAACATAGATTTGTTCGCAATGAACAAGAATGCGAAGATGACGACGTACATCTCTCCGATTCCAGATCCAAGTGCTTACGCAACAGATGTGTTAGCTGTCAGTTGGGAGGGGATGTATGCATTCGCATTCCCACCAGCAATCCTGATTCCAAAAGTTCTTCAGAAAATCAGGCAGGAGGAATGCCAAGTGCATCTGACCGCCCCAAATTGGCCACGCCGAGCATGGTATATGGATCTGCTGGACCTTCTGGTCTGCAATCCGGTTCCTTTGCCTCTGATGGACAATATTATTTACCAGGGCAAGTCCCTTCACAACAACCGGTCAATGTTCCAATTGACTCCATGGATGTTGTCAGGGAATCTAAAGTTAAGGAGGGCTTTTCTGAGCAAGCAGCCATGTTTATGGCAAAAGCCAGAAGGGAGTCAACCTCCACAGCATATAATTATAAAATCAATAGATTTGCTGAATGGTGCTCAAACGGAGATGCTAATCCAATGGATGCATCTATTCAGGTAGTACCCTATTTCCTCTGTCACCTGTATGATGCCAATAGCCTCAAGCCTAACTCTATTGCTGGCTACAAGTCAGCTTTGATGTCAGTTATCTCTTGCTTGGCTGATAGGGGAAGTGACGAAGTCTGTTCATTGAACACTTTAATAAAAGGCATGGGTAATCTAAGACCGAGAAATCCACCAGCGATTCCGTCTTGGAGTTTATCTCTAGTACTTCAAGGGCTAGCAGATGAGCTCTTTGAACCACTAAGTGCCATTTCTATGAAAATGTTGACACTTAAAACTGTATTTCTAATTGATGTGGCTTCTGCAAGATGGAGAAGCGAGATTCATGCTTTATTCGCCGAGGCAGACCATTATGTGGTTACAGGGGAAGGCCTTAGGCTTCTACCTAGGATAAATTTCATGGCTAAGAACCAGTCTTTGAAATATCCAGGTCAACCAATTATTTTGCGAGTTTTGACTAGATTTGATCCTAATTCAAAAGCATGGTGTCCAGTCTGCGCATTAAACAGGTACAAACAACGTACACAGGAATGGCGGACGGACCGATCCTCGTTATGGCTGTCTTATATTGAACCCTATGGCAGGGCGTCAAAGGACACTATATCTAGGTGGATTGTGGAATGTATTCAATTTTGCCACAAATCTGCCACTGGTAAACAAGTTGACATAGCCAAGGCTCACAGTGTCCATGGCATAGTGGCATCCACCATCCTGTTTAACGGGGTGCCGGTGGATGATATTATATCGGTAGCTCAGTGGCACTGTGAGTCAAGTTTTACCGACCATTACCTCCGTGACACCACTAATCCTCTTGCCTTATCGATATTCAAAAGATGATCAGGTGTCTATCTTGTAGATAAGTTGCACATTTTAATTGTGGAAGCAACCGCATATTCGTGTGTCATATTTCCTTCACTGATGTGAACTGGATGGATACAGCTTTCATGCATAAGGTCAGTACTGCCTTGCGTTGTTACATAATTTATTGTCACGATGTATTACCCTTATTTAACAAGAATGTAATGGTACCTGTGTATTATGTGGTTCATTTATTGAGAGTATACGAAATGAAGTCTCGTCTCATGTCCTGTAGTACTTAGCACCAGTACTTAGAGAGCGTATGGGACATTGAGGTCATAGCTTCTCATTTCCCAAAAGGAGGAGGGGGGGGGGGAGTGCATTCGACATACAGTCATTACTCTCACCATCGGTGGTGTTATCCGATGTTCAAATCATTGCCTGATTGTGTGTGTCACACAATTTCAGATGTTAATGCTTCATGCGCAAAATGTGCAAGGGATGAGCTGGTCATTTGACCTCGCCTACCTTCCGCCAAATTCTCTTGCGAATGCTGGCAATATCATAGAGTGTTAGGGAGGTACACATGTAAGTATATCTCTTGAAGTGAAATAAACGAAATCACGGATTTATTTTTTATCACGAGAGAGTAGTTATACTTACCTACCTAACACGGACCCGGCCTCTCCGCCCCCACAGAGGCTCGGTCTTCAGGTGTTTAAGTTGCATGTGTCGGCCAATAGTCAAGCTGAGGCAGTGACAGTCTGTGCATGCGCGAGGTTGGGGCCGTCATCCGGCTGACTGTCACCTGTCTACCTGCCCAATAAGGGCACCTATCTTTTTTAATCTGGGGTTATTGAGTGAAGGTCGATAGTTAGGAAATATCATAGAGTGTTAGGGAGTGTTAGTATAACTACGCTCTCGTGAAAAAGAAACAACTCGCTCTTCTCTGATTTTAAGGAGCTTGTCTACTGCATTTACTTCTATCATTGCATTTGCATTTTTAAATGTACCAGGGTCATTCCATATAAGAAGGACCAGAATTTTTGAAATCCGTCAAGTCATAGTTTCAGATTTCCTTTAAACTTTGTCAGAGTAAGCATATGTATGTATTAACAGGAAATTCCAAGTATTATAGTGAAAGGTCAAATACTTTTTGAAAACTGGCCTATCCAATACCCCCTGCCTAAAATTGACAAAAATTTGTAACACAATTTCTATGTTTGAGGCTTCATATCTCACCGACTACAGTGCTCACAATACTAGGTCTTTTTATTTTAACAGTCTGGTCACCATAGTTCGAGAAAATCACAAGCATTTTGTGCTGACCTGTTTTAGGCATGTATTAGGGGTCATCAAAAATGCCAAAAAATGTGATTTTTCATATTTTAATCCAAATTTGGTGATGCCGTAAAATGTATTTGTATTTGGTTTACACAAATGATTTCTATCCTGTTAACTAGAGCTACTGCTACTTTAGTGATATTTATTACCTAATGGCAAGATATGCTCCGCAAAAATTTTGTGGGAGCCATACCCCCACCCCTGTTCGCCAAAATGGGGTGACTTCATAACATCTTTTTTCAAAATAACCCCTTTCAATTTTTTTAATATTTTGGTGAATGTTATATATATGGTCAATGGTTACAGGGCCAAAAGGTTCACTCTTACATTTGTTTCCTTTTAGAGCTATGGCAAATACAAAATCTGATATTTTTTCAAAAACTTGTATGATATTCGATTTTGGGGGGTTAATAATTTTAAAAGTATACACTCTAGAAGTATGAAACAAGAGATGTAGCATGTTTCCCTGCCTTATTAAAAGAAACAACCAGCATTTCCCTTTTACAAAATAGATAAACATGGATTTTAGAGATGTCAAAACCTTACTTTGTTAAAATTTGACATTTTTGTGGGTAAACTACAAGTCATTATTCAACAACATTTTCAATGGGAATAACATATTGCCTGGAGAATATTTAAAAAACAATTTGACTATAAGTTGTTGCTGACTTAGCCATCCAATAATTTTCAGTCAAATCATTTTCAAAATATACACCAGGTACAGAGTTTGTCCTGTAAGCTGGTCGAGCTGCAACAGCTCATCACTCAGTCTTGAGTTATCCAGTGTTAATAAAGACTGAGAGATTTCATATCTAGAGAAAATAACTCAACGTTCAGAGCTTTGTATATAATTAGGTCAATTGCTGTAATAGACATAGGTAGTGAGGTGATATTGATTAGTCACATGGTCTCAGTTTTTCTCAGAGATCTGCATGCAAGTATTGCTATCAACAAGAGTTCAGTCAAGCATTTTAAGTGATCAAGATTAGGCAGCATGACCAGTGAAAGTGTTTAATAATTACTGCTTTGAAACATTGACATTGTTGCTGATACACAAATGTTTAGATATTTACTTTAGAAATTTAATTTGAAAAGTGTAAACTTTGACTAGGACACGTTGCACAATGGCTGAATTACCAGAGACACTTTGTTCAGTTGGACGTCTCACTAATGATAAATGTCATAAGTTTACGGATAAATGCTCTGTAAATGATGTTGTACAATTGACGGCTACAGATAAAACACTTGTTGCAATGAGAAGCGGCCAGAGTGAGGATAGTTTAGAAACAGTGTGCTGTTGCCACAAGAAACACTATCTGCATATATTCCCGATGATGAAGCAGAACACTTCATGTTGTGATCCCCTAAAAGTTCACAAAAAACTTATTAAAAAGGGACTAGTTAATATAGATCAAGAAATTGTGGCATTAATACAGTCGAAAACTAGAGAGAGAAAACAACCTGGCCAAAAGATTTGCCATCATTGTTTGCAGAAAATTAATAACCTGACAGATTGTAGTGACAGTGAACCGGAATCAATGGCCATAGCAGATACTTTGTACAGTAATGCTGAATGCCTCAACTCTAGTTTCTCAGCAGTTGGAGTTTCTCCCCTAAAGAGTGTCCATTCAGAAAGGAAAGTATCATATGGTAAACGAAAAATCAAACAAATGGCAGAAGCAACAACAAGTCACGTGGCATCCCACCTAGGTTTTCCACCTAATAAATTAGTTGCTGACACTTCACAAACTGAATGTACATGTGATTCTAAGTTAGATGTGGACTACTTGGTATCGAACATGAATGAAAAACTGTCTGTCATCACGAAATCAAAAGATACAAGTATTGACTATTACACCTAAATCATGGTCGATAGATAAAACTGTTCAGGTTTTTCAGGCATGTGGTGTTACGCGTTATATGGTGAAACAAGCCAGACAACTTGCGCAGAATGATGGAATACTCGCTGATCGTGAAACCTTTAAAAGAAATAAGCTTGATCAGCATACACTAGATAGTGTTATTAACTACTACCAAGATGATACTGTATCTAGACTATTACCCGGGAAAAATGATTTTGTTACTATAAGAATTTGTGGTACCAAAGAACATAAGCAAAAACGGCTAATCCTGACAAATTTGAAGGAAGTACATGCTAATTTCAAAACAGAAACTGGACTTAAAATTGGTTTCTCTAAATTTGTTGAGTTAAGACCCAAATGGTGTGTAACTGTTTCTTCTAGCGGCAGCCACAATGTTTGTGTATGCGAAAAACACCAAAATGTAAAGTTTATGGTGGATGTTATCTCTGAAGACTATCATAACCTAATTGACAAATCTGTATGTGACAGTAGTTCTAAAAATTGCATGCTGCAACGATGTGAAAAGTGTCCAGGAACTGCATTTCTCAAAACTTACTTAAGAGCAAGACCTTTACGAGCACATGGATGAGGATGACATCATTAAATTCAATGAAATTGAATTGAAATCATGCACCGAGAAGTATCAGTTGAAGATTTTATTTCTATATTATGTCAACGGATCCAAGAATTAACACCACATTCTTTCATAGCGAATTCTCAAAGTGAATTCTTGAAAGCGTGCAAACATGATTTAGATGACACTACTGCCATTGTTGTTCTCGACTTTGCTGAAAATTACAGCATTATTGTGCAAGATTGTGTACAGGGATTTTATTGGAACAATTCTCAAGTCACGATACATCCTTTGGCATTTTATGTTAAGGCTTATGGAAAGTTGAATGAAGAAAATGTATGCTTCATCTCTGAGTGTCTGAAACACGAAACAAATACTGTGTACTGTTTTCAGGAGATTTTTACAAGATATTTGAAGGAAAAGTATCCCAAAATTCATATAATTAAATACTTTAGTGATGGGTGTGCAGGACAATACAAGAACTTCAAAAACCTTATTAATGTCTGCCATCATTATTCAGATTTTGATATTAAGGCAGAATGGCATTTCTTTGCTACCAGCCATGGTAAAGGTGTTTGCGACGGTATCGGTGGCACAGTGAAGCGCTTAGCCGCAAGGGCTAGTCTGCAAACAGCGTTTATCCGAAATGCTAGTGAATTGTATGAATTCAGCCTACAGAACATAAGCAAGATCAAGTTCTTCTTAGTTAGTAAAGATGAGATCCAGAGCCATCATACAATGTTGGAAGAGCGGTATCTCCTTGCCAAAACAGTGCAAGGAACCAGGTCATTCCATTCGTTTGTTCCAAATGACACTAACTCTATCACAGTAAAGCGAATTTCAACTGATGATGTTTCATGCACTCGGTCATTTTCTAACACACAACCTGGTATGTCATCAGAGATTCAGAATTTAAATATCCCTATGGAACTGTCTTTGAGTGACTATGTTGGTGCATTGTATGACAAAAATTGGTGGTTTGGCATAGTGTTAGAAATTAGTCTAGAAAATGAGGACTGTCTCATTTCGTTTATGAAGCCGCATGGACTAGCTCGATCCTTTAGTTGGCCAAGGCGCACAGACCAGTGCTGGGTTCCTTTTTGTGACATTCTAAGTAAGGTGTCAACACCATTGACAGCAACTGGCCGGCAGTACACTTTTCCACAAACTGATATCGACTTTATAAATGGACTATTTAAATAATTTGGAGGAGCGGTATATGCTGGATCATGTACCGTATCATCAATTATTGCTGAGGTATGTAGTATTATGTACTATCTCTTAACACTTTTATATTATATCATGTGTATTAACCAATGCCTGTCTCAGTTTATTAAATAATTCCATGAAATGGGTGACATTTAGGCCTACTTTAGTATGAGAGATTACACATATTGGCCTGGTCGCAGTGTGTCAAAATTGTCTATAAATGGCCATAGAAGTCCATGTAGCTGTACTAATATGACCATAATATACCATTCAATGTCCACCTATGATGAAAAAGTATCTAAAATGCTAAAGTGGAGATATTTTTAACTTTTTAAAACAAATTAGATTGTCGCGAAAAATGTCAAATTTTAACAGAGTCAGGTCTTTGGGTCTAGAAAATCGATGTTTATGTATTATATAACCAGGGAATGCTGATTGGTTCTTCTAATATAGCAGGAGAACTGGTTGTATCGCTTGTTTCATGCCTCTAGGCCCTATAATTTTAAAATTATTAACCCCCAAAAATGGAATATCGTACAAGTTTTACAAAAATATCACATTTCTAATATGCCATAGCTCCAAAAGGGAACAAATGTAAGAGTGCAAGTTTTAACCATGTAACTATTGACCATATATCTACCATTCACCAAAATAAAATAAAAATTGAAAGGGGTTATTTTGACTTAATAGGCGATGAAGTTGGCCCTCTTTTGTGAACAGGGGTGGTGCATTGGGCCCCCAAAATTTTTTGATGAGCAAACCTTGCTGTTAGTCAGTAAATATTACTAAGCTAATATTAGCTCTAGTGAACTGGGTAGAAATCATTTAGTTACAGCAACTATCATATACATTTTACTGTATCACCAAATTTTGTTGAAACAGGAAAATTAGCTGTTTTTAACGTTTTTGGTGACCCCTAAAACACACCCAAAACAAGTCAACACATATTGCTTGTTATTTTCCTCAAGTATGCTGACCAGAGCATTAGAATGAAAAGATCTAGTATTGTAAACAGTATATTGGATGAGATATGATGTCTCAAACATTGGATTTGTACTTGAAACTTTTGTCAATTTTAGCATAGGGGTGTTTGAGAGGGCATTTTTCAAAAAGTATTTCACATATCAGTTAAAAAATTGTCATGCTCAACTAAAACATCCATATGCTCACACTGAGAAAGTTTGAAGGAAATCCGTGACTATGAGTTGATGGGCATTGGTCCATCTTATACGGAATGACCCACCAAGCTTTCTTTTCTTCATTGGGTCCCACACAGAGAGGTTTCCCTCTATCACACGTTCTTGAACAAATTGCTCAAATTTCTTATACAGGCCAGCTTTCCTCCTGTGATTTCATGGTGCTGTGTTCTTTTACCATTACTATCAATGCCATATTCATTTTCAAACTCACGTACTAACCTTGACAGCTCAGGTGCAATCAGAAAGAATTTATCTAAGACTTTCATTTCATGTTGGTTCCACAATTCATCCAATAACCTTGAGTGTGCACTTTTCTTGTTCAATTCCATGATCAGGAGCTATTGATGTGAATCCAACAAACCCTTTAGTCACACAGAAATTCCCTTCATGAATTCAGACCAGATCTCTGGATGCTGCTTTTGCTCATCCTGCATTGGTGGCATGTACAATGGAACCAGGCGAGCATAGTTAAGGTGATCATGGGCAAAGAAATATTTGATAAGAGACTATGCGCTACAGATGCAGTGGAAAATCTTTTTGCTAGTGCTTCTTACAAATTGAAGGATTGTCTCAAATTGTTTCATGTAGTTGAGAATGAAGCACTGGGTCTTATTTGCATTGCCTGTAAATTGATCAGGTTTATTAACAATATCTCTGGATTTGAACATGATGATAGTTGCTGCAACAACATTGCCGAGATAACGAAATTCGCTTGTAGTATTGCTGGCATCTCTCTGCTATGCCTCTGCCAGGTGAATAGATGATTCATTCAGGGATGTCCGTTCTTCAGATTCTCTTGCCATGAAATGCTGAAAGTAAAGACTGTATAGAGCAATTAAAGTAGCAGTGTGTGTTTATAGTGCTGTGTTTCCCATTGAGATTTTGCGTTACCGTTGTAGGTCAATAGGGTCCAGCCTCTAAGCGAGCCTGATCAATTTCGCTCTCCCCTCCACATATTTTCCCAATGCAGCTAGTGCCCAAAACACAACATGAAGTGCACCTGGGCGAAAAAGAAACTGTTTCATGAGATCTTCTCTATTAACCAAGAGCTTCATTGCCAGATCGTAGAACTGAAGATCAAGAGTCATTACGGTGACTGAATCGCCTGTCATTACACGAACCATAATATCACATGCTTGCATGGGGGCCTGTGTAAGGTGTGCCATAGTCTGTAGCAGGGAATCTAATTATACAAGGGCTCTAGTAGGTCAACATTGGTCAGATTGTTATTAGAGGAAAGCAAAGAATTAAATGCGGCCCACGTTCCCACAACGTTGGTTTTATCTTCTATTGTTATGTCATCTTCGAAGTTTAAGCAGCAAATTATCCATGCCAGATTTGTCCAGTTTACATACAGCCTTCCACTTTTTGGGATCTGGAACTTTACATTTTAGCATCTCATAGCCACTGATACTATCTAAAGCTTGGCGTTTTTATGAACGGTCAATATGAATTGGTATATAGCTATTGCCGTGCCATGGAAAGTGTTCATACCACCGGGTCTGCTTCTAGAAAATCTATGTTGTCTAATGCAAACCAAACAAACATATCTTGGACTAACCATGGAGGTATATATATTCCACCCAAGGAGTCCATTTGCTTTCGAACAAGATTTGCAATGCCAGTTTCTATTTCTATAACCTTTTTATAAGGAAGTGATTTGGATCTTGTATTTTTGTGCACATCAATCCGACGCTGATGGGAGTTTCAATATGTCATCAAAAAGCACTATCCTCATTCTTGCTGATCGGATTTGTATACCACCACAAAGTGTTGTGCCAGCAAGGATGCACTTTGATTTACAGATTTATCCCTGCCGTGTAATTATAACTCGACCAGTGCCTTGGATTGCATGCTTACAAAAGGTGTTGAGCAATGCTGGTGACTTGAACTCTGTAAATATTCCATGAAACTTCCATGTGGAAGAAGTAGTGATAGCTCTCCTAAGGAATTTTTCTACTTTCAACATACATGTAACTCGTAAATCACCTTTAAATCTTTGGCCATCAGGGCACGTGCTATCAGAGTGACGTTGCACTTTTTCGAAAGAACCTGTTCAGGTTTTGTTTTATCTGGAGGTTTACTGAAGTGAATGTTATGAATGTTATCTAAAATCAGTTGTTTCAGATATTTCTTGTTATGATGATTCTCAGGTAGAGGAACCCCATTTCCTTCTAGTAAATTTATATACAGGCATGGGGCGAAGCCCTTTTGAAAGGGCTTACGCACAAGCACAAGCCCATGCACTTAAAAAAGGGCTTAAGCACAAGCACAAGCCCTCCCTGTTTTCAAAGGGCTTAAGCACAAGCACAAGCCCTTTGCAAAGGGCTTAAACACAAGCCCTTAAGCACTTTTGAGGAAATTACATAGCCAACTGATAATTCTGCCTGGTTTAAGGGTTGGTCAAAACTTTATACATACATGTAGAGAATAAGTAAAATGATTATCACATCAGTTTATTAATTTTTAGAATACAGTAGTGCTGTTGAAATGTCTCTAAGCAACATATTGTAGTATTATTAGAATAAACAGCAATTGGCAACTAATGTTTAAAGGAAAAGGGACAACGCTACTTAAGCTAGGTGTAAATTCACACGTTCCAAGTCTTATCCATTTAACCCCTGAGATTTCTGTTTCTCATTTTCAAATCAAATATATACAGATCTTTCGAGAAGCTGTGTATGTTGAAATTAACGTGCCTGAATATGTTACTGACCTAGCTCCCAATGAGTTAGTTTCAAATTGTTCAACAAAATATTCCATACATCATAGCACATTTGTCATATCTGTTCTGTAAGGTTTAGACCTGTACTGGTCAAGCGTACCGAAATGGCCTCTGCAGTGGACTTTAGAAACGTCCATTTGTACACAAGTTTAATGTTAATTCTTAAATTTTACTACTGGAATGACTGGGTCGATTCTAGTTGTAATTTTCAAAAACTGTCTTCTCTTTGTCTGTATATCAGCATTTTCTGACCATTAAATGGTTAATTGTTTCTTTGAAAAATATCCTACTTTTTAAGCAGCCATACAGGAAAGTTGCAGAATATTAAAAAAATAACTTGATATGAAGCCATTGCTGCTGACAGCAATATCTTCTGCACTAATACTTCCAAAATATTTGACAGATTATAATTTACATTGTAAAGAAGTTATTTTATCAGGCTTTATCTTGTGGCAGAGATAGATAAAAAGAAGGGCTTTGTGAGGAGTGGTGGGAGCTTAAATTAAAAGTACATTCCTATTCAGTATCAGTACATACATTTGTGTAATTACAAGAGAGACATGGGATAAATCTTGTGAGAGGTGTCGTAGCAGGGAGGTGTGAAATTCATTCTTTTGTATTGCCCAGATAAGCAGAGCAGCTAGAATGGTCAGTTAACACCACCAATCATTCAGTCTATATCATCCTGAATTTTCAGAATGTTGATTTCAATGTTGCTAAATCTTGTCCCTGTTGAACATTTTGAAAGGAAATTGGCTGAAACATGTAACTTCAAGCTATTCAGAGATGTCTGTATTTGTCTCTGTTTTAACTAGCTTTTTGAGATATAACGTGTAACCAATATTTAAGTAAAGTGTATATGGATTAAAATGGGTTAATGTTTTGCAGCTCTACAGACATAACAGGCCAGATAAAAAAACCCGCAGACCCCCCTTTTGGGTTGGTCTGTTGTTTTATTAACCACTATAAAAACATACTTCCCGTTCAATCACTACTTGCTAAATCAATTATCAGCATTTAGCTATCAGAATAAGATTTTTATGCCTGCATACACACCTCCCCATGCCTATTCCTATTAATATGGACCCTCAAACAGGCTACTGGTTAAGTCCATCTCCAGCATAATGACAGATATAGACTGGCACCAGTCTATAATCCCTCATAGTGACGCTTGTTACTAAGCGCGCTCGCTCATGCGCACTGGAGCCCAAATAGGAAACAGATTCACTTTTCTAAATTTAAGTGCTAAATATTAAAGGCCAATTCTCAAATCTTACCATGCGGGGTGGCTGAGGCCGGGTTGTAGTGATTGAACGGTAAGTATGTTTTTATAGTGGTTAATAAAACAACAGACCAACCCACAAGGGGGGGTCTGTGGGGTGGGGGTTGTTATTACACCACAAAAACATCCATTACCGTTCAATCACTGCTTGCTAAACCCGTAGATTGGGTCAGTGCCCCATTTAAACATTAGGTGGGAGGAGATTGAGAATCAACAAACAAGGATAAAAATCGAACCAATCTTATCCAAATGTTAATAACATAACATAATAGTGCATTTAACTCAATCACACCGTGACTAACAAATAAGGAAAACTTGAACTTAAAGAAATAGATAAAAACCAAAAGAAGACTCTCACCAATTCTCACAGACGCACAGTCCTAACGAAAATGGTGGAAAGTGCTTGGTAAATGGTCTTCGCCGTTTTTAAGTTAAAATAGTATGTTACGAAAGAAGGAGGCTGCTGCACTCTGGTCTTTGAGATAAAAGGATGTAAAAGTGGATTCAGATTTCCATCCTGCCACCTGCATGACCTCATCTAAAGATGAACCATCAAAAGAGCGAAAGAAGTAGCCATACCTCTAACGCATGGGCTTTAATCTGGGAGAGATTAATTTGATCCGGTGAGGCTATCTCATAACAAAGCTTAATTGTCTCACAATTCCATCTGGCAATCGTAGATTTTGAGACCGTCTTAGATAACTCTTCCGCGTAGGAAACCCATAAATGGGATGGATCGACCCTTTTAAAATCGGTTCGCTGTTTGTAGGTTCTTAATACTGATAGAAGAAATAGGTTCAAAATGGCGACCTGCCAAAACTTGAAGAACCAAAGCCAAAAGAAATAGGTTCAAAATGGCGACCTGCCAAAACTTGAAGAACCAAAGCCAAATTCCAGGAAGGTAAAGGCTTAGCAATCGGAGGACGAATATTACCTAGACCTCTAATAAAACTATTAAGAGTCTTAGTATCCTTGACATCAGCATTCCGAAGACAAGGAAGGGAAGACGCCAGAGAAAATCTATATCCCCTGACCATATTAGCTGACAAATGTAAAGAATCAAACAGATAGGATAAAAAATCTAATACTTGTGGTATAGAAACAGAATCGGGCACGAAACCTTGGTCTGAAAACCACTCACCAAAAAATTTTAAGTCGACCCTTGTAAACTCAACAGGTCGATTCCCTTCTGGCAGAGTCAATAATTCTCTGAGATCTTGAACAAGCCTTATTCTCGAGGACCTTAGACTTTAGATTCTCCAAATGCACTGATTGAAAATTTCTGGGTTTGGATGCACACAAAGACCTCGTACTTGAGATAGACGATCCTGGGATACTGGAAGAAGACGAGGGAAGTCTACCAGAAGATCTAGAAGGTCTATAAACCAAATCCTCTTGGGCCAAAAGGGCGCTATCAGAAGAACGTCGCAATCTTGGTCCATGACCTTCTTCGGAATCAAATTGTTGGAGGAAAGACATAAGCGAACATTCCTGTCCAGGACTGAGACAGGGCATCCACCGCCAGGGCTTGACTGTCCGGAAAAGGAGATCTGGGCATTCAGAAAGGACGCAAACGGATCTACTAGACTCTAGAGGACGATCCATAAGACTGAAAAACGCTGTGACAACCGACGTCTTTAACTGCCACTCTGTGTGGGCGAACTTACTGGGACGTGACAGTTGGTCCACCAGAACATTCAGACTGCCTGGGACATGGGAGGACACTAGAAAAATCTGCCTCTTGCGGCACCACAAGAGAAGATTCCACACTTCTAGACAAAGGAGAGACGACCTTGTACCTCCCTGCCTGTTGATATAAGACACCACTGTCGAATTGACCGACTGAATCGAGTCTTCGAGACCTATCACAAGATCTGACCATGAAAGGAGAGGCTTCTTGACAGCCCACAACTCCAGAATGTTGATATGGGCTATCGACTCCTCCAGGGACCAAAGGCCGGAAACTGACAGGGATTCCCAGACTGCTCCCCAACCCTCCTGAGAAGCGTCTGTGAAGATAATCGCCTGAGGAGGGGACTTTACCAGTGGAACACCCATCAGAAGCAGAGAACGATCCCTCCAAAAATCTAGATGAGGGATCAAATGTTCTCTGATGGGAATCTGATGGTAAATAGAGTGGACTGACTGGTTCCAAAGGGACATTAAACACATTTGGAAGGGTCTCCTCATCAGCACCACCCAAGGAATTACTCTCTACACTGACCATCAGTCCTATCACTCTTAAAAATAATTTTGCTCTTACCATGGGAGAAGAAGACAGGATTTCCATTGCCAGTGATAAAGCCTCTATCCTTGGATCTGAGGGGAAGACTAGACCCGGGGCCAGGTCGAAAGAAACGCCTAGATGCGTAAGGATATGAGATGGAACTAGGCTTGATTTCTTTAGACTTAAAATCCACCCTAGGTTGCATGCCAGACTGCAAACCTCTGGAAGAATTCCTGAGAGAATTGAAGAAGACTTACTTTACTAACCAATCGTCTATATAAACGTGGAGATGGATAGAACGATGGTGAAAATTTCTGCCACGGCTGAGACTATGCGACAAAAAGAAAAGGAGCCATGGTCAGGCCAAAAGACATGACGCGAAACTGCCAAACTCGATCTTAGCAAAACTCAGGAATTTACTGAAGGAAGGGTAAATGGTTTGGAAAAGATCTGGGAGATGGTCTCCATCTTGACTTGGGAGTAAGAATCATGAGATTTAATCATGACATACTCCCTTGTTAAATTAAAATTAATGCAGATGTGAATGTTTCAGAGTGAATAGAGATAATTTTACTAAGATTTAATGACAGGGTAGGAAAACCCACCCTAGGCTGAACGCTCTCATTTATGTATAAATTCCTTAGAATTAACATAATTCACAAAGAAAACTAACATGATAATGACCAAATTGTCAATTGAAAGGACCAGAGGAGACAAGAAAAAGGAATTAAAAGAGGAAAGAGCCGACACAAAAGAAGGAAGGTCTATAGAAAACTCGTCCTTAAAAAGAAGAGAGAGTCTAAGCAATCCACCAGAGAGACAGGGTCAGACATCCGAAGAGACCCTGACTAGACAAAATCTCCTCAGCCCCGACCGACTAGGGAAAAGAAGACTAAGAAGAAGGATTAGGAGATGAAGAAGAAAAGAGATGAGAAGAGACCATAGAATCAACAGGTCAAATAGAAAGAGGAGAGCAAAGCCTCTTGGAAGCTAGAAGGTTAGAAAAACGTAAGGAATCAGAAAAGGAAAAAGATTGATCAGAAGGAATGTGAACAGATACAACATCCTGACCAGAGGACGTGGAAAGAATAGAGAAAAAAGCTGACATGAAAGAACGAACAAGGGACGAATCCCTAAAAACAGAAAACAATGAAAAAACCAGACCTTAATCAACAATTAGAAACTCAAGTTCAAAAGAGAGAACGACAGAAAAAATCAGATCAAGATGATCAAAAGAGGAAGAAGAAGAAGGAGGAAGAGAGGAATTAAGAAGAATGGAAGATGAAGAGGAAAGAACAGGACCAGAAGATCCCTGGATAGGATAGATAGACGATAAAATACGGGAAAACCCCAGAGGAGGGAAAAAAGAAAAAAGCCAGAAAGAGAGAAAGAGGAAGGAGACCATGACTAGAAGAAAACTTTAGCAGGAGAAGGAGCAGAGAATGAGCAGAGGATGAAGAAAGAGCCCTATACTTATCTTACTCATTATTATTAAAGACTTAGAACCAATATTATCATCATTTAAAGACGGATGTCATTGAGATTGATATGCTAATAAAAGGAATGATTGATAGAATGATAATGAATCCCGGGAACATCTGGGTGTTAAATACACAAAACACTAATACTTGATTATGATTAAACACTACGGGATGAAAACACAAAACAAAACGCTGAAAAACAGAGGCGATATAAAATCTAAGCAAAAAGACTCGGCTAAACTATGACTGTAACAACGCAGAAGAAAAAACTCGGCTTTTATTCCTTCTTCCTTCACCATAATCTTATTTCTCTATTCTCAGCATTTTCTAATTCTTGTAATCATTAATCTTAGAGCCATTCTCTTCCCTATGAATCCACTACTGAAACTATTCCTTTCAGCGCCTGACAGATTTAGACTAAGAATTACGCTAGAAACGGGGATTTTCTTCGAGAAAATAACTCCCTTTGGATAAAATAAATATGTCAACCTGCCGACATAAGAGGAAAAAAGAGCGTGAAAAAAGGCTGAACGGCCCGAAGACAAGTGGCCATCTAAAGTTGAATGAAATTAAAAACTAATTTTAATTGCGACATCTAGTGATAATGCGTAGAATACAGACTGACTTATCGACTGCAACAAAAAACCCATCGGCAACCAGTCGGAAGAGTCTTTAATTATGTTGAAAAGTTTCACTGATAAAAAGAATAAATGCTGAATATCTACAATTTCAAGAGAGACTTCAAGACTGGCAATGTCTCGGAATTAATATTTTCAGCGATTAAACATTCCGATTTTAAAAGCACTTACTGAAATAAGACTAACCTGAAATCTCAATAAGAGCTATCACCGGAAATCCAAAAAAGGAAAACAGAACCGAAAGTTAATCATAGAACACCATGCAACCAGTAATGACACTATCCCCGGATGTACGAATCCGGAAGTGAAAAAATAGGAAACGGAAATGCGCAAACTGGAGGAAGACAACCGGAAACTGAACCCGGATGTACAGTAAAAAAACCAGAATAAACAAAGGAACCGGAAATACGCAAAACCGGAAGTAACCCCTGTCCTGAGGACGGACGTCTATCCGGCATCACCGGAAGCGCTACTAAAACCGGAAACGGAACTAGGAACAGGATCTTGAAGACCCGGATGTCCTACAAAAACAGAAGACATACCGGGAACGGAAGTAATAACCGGATCTTGACGACCTGGATTTCCTGCCAAACCGGAAGTCCTACCGGAAACGGATGCCAGAGAAGAAAGAACTGGATCCTGAAGACCCGGATGTCTTGCTAAACCAGAAGTTAAAACGGAAAAAGGAAGTAAACCCGAGTCCAGAGGACCCGAGTCCACCACAACGGAACCGGAAGAACTAGCAAGACTAGAAATCGAATTCTTGGCAATGGGCGATCTAGAAAGAACCTTGATGACCGGTACAATCGAAAAATTGGCCTTATGGATGTCAGCCTCAGCCTCCGCCACCCCTGCTTGTGGGTTATGCCCATCACCCTCAAGTCTTAGGTGGGTTTGACCCGGTGCACTACACAAGCCCACCTTCGAGAGTTTAGTCGCTCTAGACTTCTGCTTCGGAGATTTTTTAACCTGCATGGAGGTTAGAGGGACCGGTTTCCCCCATTTGTGGGAACGCCCGCTAGACTTCGGGCTATCATCGGAACTTGAAGAAACATCCTGTTTCTTAGTCTCCTTTATTGCAGAAGATATCCTTTCGTCAAAGGATTTTGTCAAAACAGATGAGAACGATTCAAATCTTGCAAAAAGAGCTAGCACGGCATCTGAATTCGCCGAAGAGGCTCCCCCCTCCATTGCTACGGTAAAGATACATTAGACTGTGCAAAAGACACAGCTTTCGCCTTGCTAGCAACGGAGGTAGGGGAAGGACGACCGGAGGGCAGCGGCTGTTTAAACGGTAAATCTTTAAAAAGAGGCCTTGGACACCGAGACCGGCCACCCTTTACAGATCCCACACATCATTGTGAAGGTACAAGTGGTACATATCGCACAGTCATGCCCGGCAAATTCAACTGAGTGATTGCGATCACACTTTGATGACATACATTTTGTCTTGTCAGACGATTTAGCGAACTCCTAAAAACGAAAAACGTAACAATGAAGCATATCTAGAAAGATAAAAATCATTTCTTTAAAAGGCGGGAAAGTTCAAATCAGAAAGCAAAATCCCTACTGACAAGAAAACAAACTTGCATAGGGATAAATGATAATCCTTATAATGCTCTAGAGTAAATTGATATGGGCTCTGGATGACTGCTGGAGTTTAATATATGATGATGAATGATATAGGCATAGTAATTAAGATACCACGAAGTGAGAACGATCTTTCACGAAAACCGGTAACAATATGAACATAGTTATAAAATACCATATAACCACGAATATACTTCCTACACATAACTTAGGGAGGATTGACTTCATATTAGGCATAGTCTTGATAATATAGAAGGCAAAAGATGTAGCTGACACAGCGCAAAGCACAAAAAACTTAGACAAATATTTTAAGCAGTTGTTCTGCAAGCAGATCAATTGAAAAGTGAATCTGTTTCCTATTTGGGCTCCAGTGCGCATGCGCAAGCGCGCTTAGTGACAAGCGTCACTATGGGGTGAGTATTGACTGGTGCCAGTCTATAGCTGTCAGTATGCTGGAGATGGACTTAACCAGTAGCCTGGTTGAGGGTCCATATTAATAGGAATAGGCATGGGGAGGTGTGTATGCAGGCATAAAAATCTTATTCTGATAGCTAAATGCAGATAATTGATTTAGCAAGTAGTGATTGAATGGTAATTGTTGTTTTTGTGGTGTAATAACAACTATTATATATGGTGTACAAAATATCATGCCGAACATTCTGTTAAGGCAGCAACAACGTAATCTAGTAAAATTAGTTTACAGATATTTAACAGGTTTCGTGGTCATTCTCTTAAAATAATGACTAATTAGGCCATTTCATTCTGAATTCACCAAAAAATTGTTTTAGGTAGGCTTTGAAAGCTACATGTGTTTGTGTACTAAGTGTTATCTAATGATTTGTCTAAAAATATTGTTACCTTACTTTCAGTTAAATTAATTCCAAAATAAGCAGCAAAGGTTTATCTGTAATGTGTAGCAACAGCATATGTGTAGAATGGCAAAGAGCAATGATTTGATAATTATAAGTATTGATTCAAGGTGATAATTTACAAGGGCTTGAAAAATGGCTTTAAAAAGGGCTTGAAAGCACATGATATTTTTAATGTGCTTAAGCACAAGCACAAGCCCAAAGCCCTTTTTGGACTAAAGGGCTTAAACGCATTTGCAAGTCCTTTAAAAAAGGGCTTAAGCCCAGTCAAGCCCTAAGCCCAAAGGGCTTTGCCCCATGCCTGGTTATATATGATTGGTGAATATCATTCATATTTAATACAATATCCGTAATGGATTATTCAGTTTGGTCTCAAGTACATTAATTATTTCAAGATAAGATAGTAGCTGACCAAACTTAACCTGACATTCTTGTGGTTGGTTTCTTTGCCAATGTCTCGCTTAACCTGCAATAAACATGCTAAGTGATATTCCATGCCCTCCGCTACTGCTTTTAATGGATCAGACGTGCACAAATTGCTGCTTAGCCTTACTTTGAGGCGTTAATTATTTGTTTCCCTACCAATTTCTAAGAGCTCGCTACCCATGTTTGCAGTTGACACCGCATGAAGCTTATCTTTTGTATCTTTCTGGCAAATAACGCATGTGTTTTTCAAAATGCTGTTCCATGGTAGTTCTGTTAGTCATGGTTACGTCATAGGACGATGGTCGTCCTCGCTTCTTCTGCCCTATATGCCAGTGACATTGCCTGCTGATGTTCCTTTTTCTAACTTTGCCTTTGCAGCCTCAACTGCACGCTTATGGGTCAGATCTTGGTAACAATGCCTATGATATAAAAGCCCTTTCTCCAGCAGCTCACCTGCAGACTGACCTTGTAGACGATTGCTAAGTGATGCAAACTGTTTTTCTGTGTGTAACTCGTATTCCCGTAACTGTAATTAGTTTTTGAGCCAAAGCAATAGATGGTTTCAATAATAGTTTGTTTAGTCAGTTGCTCCAGTGTTTTTCTGCCAAATAAAACAAAGTTGAAAATCGGCAGATTTTGACTTCTTGATGGATAATAGATCTTCCATCTTACAGTTAATATATAACATGTAAAGTATATATTGTTGAGTAATAGCAGTAAATCTACGAATAATACTTAGAAAATATAGTAGGTTTATATAGTGTGTGTGCTGGCATAGACAGCAATAATACAGTGGTATTAAAGTTGTAAATAAGAGTTTATGAGCAGCTAATTACAATTAGTATATTCCAGTGGGCAATTAAATGCTCAGGACAACAGGTTGCTTGCTTTTCTGTATTGTCTGTTCCTAGTGGAATTATTTTAAAATGTTATCCTATGTGGCTACGGCCAACGAGTTGTACCTGCTCATAGATTGCCTGGAAATGTGTGTTGACACCGGATATACTCATTGGGTAATGATTAAATTGCGTGTGCACCCCCCTTTTTATAGCCAGTGCTAGCTAGATAAGCCAGCGCATGCGGCATTCCTGGCTATGTAAGATATTTAGTAAATTCATACGAAGGACAAAATCTGATAAAAATTCCTAGCAATGACTAGGACATTTTTTCAAGAGTTTCTATGCTGAATTTCATAACTTTAGCGACTTAGGAAAAATTGCCATCATAAATTTTTATGAGCGCTACATGCATATGTATAAGTCCCTAATACTGAATCAAGTGAAATATTGCTTTTAACAAACATTTCGCACGAAAGCTATTTTTATGACACAAGGGCCTACACTATGGTTGGGCTAGTGCAACCAATGTATTCTTTTACATGTACAGTAGCCCTAATGATTACATTCTGGCCCCTACTTGATCGGTGAGAAAATGACTTTTAGCACTTTTCCTGCAGAATTCTGACTTTGTATTGTTTGGATCACTTTCTCCTGAAAGCTTGTACAAAATGTATAAGCTTCAAAAGTCGTGCTATAAGCTGAACTGCTGTAGAGCGGACTTTATCAACACGATTTTGAGGATTGAGCAAATTTTTTATCGTCTATCAATGGACCTTTCCAATGTATCCATCCACCATACGACGTCATAATCAACTATGTAACATGTAGAATGACATCACAATCATTGACATCATTATGACATCATGAATGACGTCAATAAGTATGTCACGAATGCATAATTGAAGACAGACTATGTGTTGTTGTACGAATTGTATGTTTTTACTATTTAATAAACATGCTGTTAATTATTTTGAAACTAATTTGACTGGACGCTTTTGCTGCCATAGGAGCAACAGTGCCCAGTCAAATTAGTTCCAAAACATTCAACAACTTAACGGTATAGTTTTCAGGAAATTGATAGTCAGGGCATTCAGGTATCGATCAATCCCAACACAGGGATGTGTGGGTGAAGCTTAGCTAGAGGTGGCCGTGGAATAGCTAAAACTAGAAATGTCTATTCCTGTGTAATTTGGAGAAGGTGTTGTATTCATGTGTGTCTGTACATGTAGCTGCGTGCATGTGTGTGTGCTTGCGTACACCTGGAGCTGTATCTGAAAAAATCCTAATCTGATTTGTTTCAAATTTTAATACATCAAAGTTTTTTGCTGTCAAAGAGTATGTCCAGGGTTTGGTTATGATTTAGATATAAAAAAAAGATTTGGATCTTGTCAATTTCGAAATCCATCCACCCCCATCTATGTGGTCCAGTGTGTGTCCACAATGGTAATTTTGGTCAGATTTAGACATGTGTGCGTCAAGTACATGACCAGAAACAATGCTTTCTCAGTCATATGGTAAATATAGATTTAGCGTGGTTCCCTGTTGCTAAACTAATGTTGATGCGATGAAGAACAAGAAAGTTATCGCTCTTAAAATTTACTCAAGTATGAAGCCCTATATGTATGTGGAAGATATTACTTTGGAGTCATATTTTGTCATATTTACAGCAATTGTCTTCTAACTTACTTGGCTTTGGCCATAGGCTACAACCCTTATAAGAACTAGGGTAGTCTCATCTAATTTCTGGATATTATATAGGTCAAAGTTTAAATTTCCCATTGCACTTAATAGTTATTGACAGGCAGCGCATAGTGTCATTTTGCACATATACAGTAACTAAACTTGGTGTATGGATGCACTGTGGGCTTAAGCTATATCCTGTATTAAGGGTGTGAAATGCTTTGCACGGTTCACAGAACATCATAGAAAGTCCTTGACCTAGCTTTCATTTCAAGAGTTTTTCATAATATACAGTAGCAAAATGTGTTGTGTGTGAATGCATTGTAGGCTAATGGTGTGTCATATATCAAAGGTAGGTCAGTTTCATATGCTTTTCACGGTTCACTGAACATCATAGAAAATCTTTTTAACCCTTTAAGCTTTGAATTTGTTCAATAAAATTTCAATTTTCTCAAAGAAAATGTCAATTTGCAGAGCAAGAGAAAATTATTTTTGAAAATTTACCACTGCAATGACTCCAGTGGTAAATTTTCAAAAATAATCTTCTCTTGGTCTGCAAATTGACATTTCTCAAGACCATTGTAGAAGTCATTTTTGGCTGATATGAGTGTTAAAGGGTTAATCCTAATCACGGTTTCAAGACTTCACATATACAGTATAGTCACGAAACTGAGTATATATGGATGTATTGTAGCCTAAAGGTGGGTCATGCATCAAAAAAAGGTCAGTGTGACCTCTTTTTCATGGTTCATTGAACATCATAGTTAATTCTTGTCCTGGCTGTAGTTCCAAGAAATTTTCATGTACAGTAACCTGTTGTCTATTTTCCAGGTGTGAAAATCTGTGGTGTTGAGTGCTTGTTTTCGTGTGAATGGATTACACCGAGCAAGATTATTGCGCGGACTGGTCCCGGGAAAGGAAAAGGCGACATTATTGTCATGACGATGTCAGGTGGACAAGGCAGCTGTACAGTGGGCTTCAGAGGATATTTTATGCAGATTGGTAAGGAGATTGATAGTCATGCAGTTATTTTCTATAGGAATGTTAAAACCTGCATTATCCAGCAGGTCTATGGATGGATAATGCTCCATTTCCATACACTAAATGATTTGTAACTCTTGCGTTTTGAAACCAATGGGGAATACTTTGGTGGTACATTTCATCATACTTGTTGGATTGGTATCTGTAAGCAACTTAAAAATTAGATTAGTCTGACATAGTTTCTAGAAAATATAGATCAAAGATTTCCTGGTTGGAATCAATAGTAAAGTATTTAATCACCATGTTTTCTCATGTTTTGAACATCTAACACATTATGAAGATGTGAGTACATTTAAAATGTCTGAAGATTTGATGTGAAACCTCGGTTATAACCCTTGGAATCCTTCTACAGTATTGATCTGTTGAGTTATATCTTGGTTGAGTGGGTATCATAAACATTTATCCATAAAAGAGTTATGTGAATCTGTCCTAATTTCTTGAGAATCTAGATCAAATGTTTATTAACTTTTTTTAAATAAGAACCAATACTATGATATTCTGCAAAAATTCTGTATTATTTTGTCCTACTATATTTAGATGGAATATATTGAAATGACTTTAAATAAGCTATAGAGCATGTAGATTCAAGCTTTTAAGCAGCTGAGGAACAAGCAGTCCTCTAGTTAGGGACCAGTATTCAGTAAAATGCTGACTGTTTTCCTGAGATACTGACCAATTCTAAAATTGATCAATATCGGATACAGACTGAAGAACCCCACACATGGACGTCTGGTCTTTAAATATCATTCTTGTCAGTATGCAGTGTGTTCTTTTACTACTACCACTGCTGCTGCTACTACTACTGCTGCTGCTGCTACTACTACCACTGCTACTACTACTACTACTACTACTACTACTACTACTACTACTACTACTACTACTACTACTACTACTACTACTGTAGCTCACGGGGGTCCGCCATGACGTTCCTATCCATCGCGCCGCAAATGCACGACATATGGGAGGGCTGGTTAGCTGCGGATCTCGGGGTTGCGGATCCTGTATCGCGTCTCTCCGGAAGGTACAAAAACCGGCCTCTAGAACCGGTGGAACACTGATGTTCCAGTGGGGCTGTGCGACCATTGGCGCCGAGATTGAACCACACGGTGTCGTCCCAACTATTCATGTCACCGGTATGCCTATCCATACTAATTTAGAGATATGGAATAAAGAATAATTAAACAATGAGGGATTCAATATACTATGCAAACAGGTTTATGCGTTTGACAGTAAATGAGCACAGTAATACACAACATAGAGCCATCTGGTGGTGTCGCCGGAGGTACCACACAGATTCTCGAATCCGCAGAGGTATCCCTGCAAGTGAGAGTCTCTGCAACGAAGTCACTACATAGTTTAATATAAACTAGTATACCCCAACACACACAAAGAAAATATTGTTGCGGCGAGAGGAAAGTGCCTCGCGCGGGCCTCCGTCACAGGAAAATGCCTTCAACGCCGAAGTGGAGGAAAAGAGCTGGCAAAAAGGGCCACTCTTTTGTTCACCATAAATGCTAAGTGCTGAAAATCCTAGTGAAGCTACTGTTAAGGTGTTGCACGCTGGTTTATGTGAAGACGGGACGAACGTTTCCAAAGAATTCCCAGGTCACCATCTGATGTAGTTCCAAAATGACTGCATTAGTAGTTGCCGCTTTATTTATGCAGGCCTTCTGCTACTCCTAGCCTACCAATTGGTTGTTAGTAACGGAAACAAGCTTTGGCCGCAAGTGGCATGGGTTACTACCTAACTTTTAGGTACGGTTATCCATTGAGCGCAGGTGCCCAGCTTCGCGAAGGTTGCCCCGCACAGCATCTACCTCCAAGAATAGCGTGCATACATGTCACAGAACAAGGCTCCGAATCAAATAATAACGATCTGGCTACCCGGCTCAGCAACCACATATAACATCACTAGACAAGTTTCACAGTTTACACAAGCAAATTTAAATACTGACATGTCGTTATGGTGGGGATGGAGAGACGGATATCCATCGCGAGCGTCCTTCCCGTGAGGGTGTGGTGGGATTTAAGGCCTCACTCAGACACTACAGCGAGTTGGATGGAGATCCGCATCTCATCCGTCACCGAGTGCTACGGGCCTAACATTTGACCTGTCGTAAGGGTTATTTTCCATGATACCCAGAGATGCACTGCAGACCGGTATCACATACAAATTAATATTATTGTCATTTCGCAGTGCTTCCTACTTTGGCAGGGAAATCTACCTAACAAGTATCCGAAGACACGAGGGGGCATGTATGTAAATCGGCACTTTAACTATCACCGCTCGCTCGGAAACCTCTGATAGTTTCCCAGGGCTGGATCTGGTCAACATGTCGATTGGGAATCCAGACAATTAATAAGCCATGCGGCTGATGGATCATGGAAAGAGACAATCACTCAATAAATATACGAGGCCCTATAGGTAGCTGGCCAATTTTACACAACCTTGCCATTGCGTGGGGCTACATTACCACAACAACCAGAAAAGAGGCGTACACTATGCATCTCCGATGGAGAAATTGTCCCTAACCACTTTAAACCTATCCTATCGAGCTGAATAGCCAGGTTTAGTTGGTAACATGTCAGCTCAAACATTTAGAGCATGATCAGCGACCTCAGTGTAAAATTGATGCTGGCGGGAATCGTGATGCAGATATAATGTTGCTGTTTAGTATTTCCTAGTGTACTGCGGTCTAGAGTTTTTATAAATAAACAAAACATATTAACTAGATGACTTCTCGCAATATACACAACTAATCAATACACAATTTAGCAAATATAAAGATTATAGTATCACAGGTCATTGGACCCTATCCAGGATGGATGCGGCACATTCTTTGGGCAGATAACGGAACGGGTCAAGAGATGTCCATTAGATAGTCATTTCACTTATACCAGATAGAAACGGTCTGTTGCAAAGTTTTCGTCCGTCGACAGTAATATGAAAGTTGGAAGCAACCCATTAACAGATAGGGCTGCTTATATAATTTATGCATGTACAATAACTGGCACACGGTGTGGGGTACGTTGCATAGCTCTTGCGGCGCACTGTCTAAGTTCACCCAGACTGGGCGAAAAGTTAATTATTACACACACGACATGTGGAAGTTGAAGTCCACTT